>JADBJO010000177.1:755000-807500 GCA_016801955.1 Conus betulinus
ATAATCTGGTTTGAATTTTGGTCCGTATTCTAGATTTCTCTTGGGGATGGTAGGTTTGTAAATTTCTCCTAAATTCCTGCGGCATCTGTCAGCTGATATTATTTGATTTTTGTGAAAAACTCTCTTATTTTCTGGGTTAGTGTACAGTATTGATAAATGTCTCCTTATTATTTCTGATTTGGCTGGATATCTTGGATCATAATTTGTCACCCAGGCTATCATTTTGTCTTTTTTGGTTTGTTTTTCTTCTGTGAGTATTGTTTTCCTATTTTTCATAGCCCCTTTATAAAGTGCTCTTTCTGCTTTCAGATAGTCCCAACCAGACATTGTAAAATATTTACTATATTCTTCTATTTTAGTTTTTAATGTATATCCTCACTACACAACAGGCGTAGTCTAGTTCCTACACTGGAAATGAGTCCCTTGAACACAGCAGGGGAATGGCAGCTGTATGGAGGGACGTACGCATGGTTATGTTTTGAAAAACACATCTGTAATGATTTTGCCTTGAGAAATTTGAAGTTTTACATCTAAATAAGTTACTTATTTGCCACTGGTGATTGTCCATTTTATGTTAGGTGGGTTCAGAGAGTGGAGATGTTCTTTGAACCTCTTTACATGATTTTCATCAAGAAGGACAACAAACCATCATCTCGAACCTGCTCCAGTCTAGATATCTGAATTGTTCATTTACTTCTTGGGGTAACAGGGAAGAAATCATTGGTACTGGTGATGTTTCTAGTAATTTTATATCAAGCTCTCCCATATAAACATCAACATAAGTACATGAGTGCGCAGGTCCCAGGGCAGTACCATGGTTAGGGCATGCAAATACTTGGTCATTGTTACCATCAGTAAACTCACACACATTTTCTGTCAGACAGATATCCAAGGCTTTCTGATAAATGTGGGCAAGAGAGTGAGTGTGAACGTGGATACATGAATGCACGAGAAAAAGGGTTTGTCTGATTTGTACAGAAAAAGGTTTGTTGAACTGTTTTCTTGTTTAATGTACCTTATATATACAGTGTGCTTCTCTAAACAGTTTGCCATTACTGAAGAAGCTTTTAAGCGAACATTTTATTGGAGATTATACAATTTAAAATGAAACTGTTTACTTCTGTGTTTTTTTTTTTTATTTTACTCAAAGTTTTTACCCCAGAAGTATATTTGGGAGGAGTGGTGACCAGCAAATCATTTGGACTTATTATTGAAGACTATATATGTGTGTGTGTGCGTGTGGTTGTGTGTGTGTGTGTGTGTGTAATGCTGAACATTAAGTAGTGGAGGAAAACAAGTGCAGGTTAACAATTCTTCCATCATTATAATATGATTTGGCAAAGATTCAAAATGTAAAAAAAAGAAAAATTGAAGATGAAGTAAATGGAAATATATATATATATATATTTTATACATATATTATATTATAAATATGAAAACCCTTCACTAGCTGCATGAGGGAACTATCGAATCCCTTCTGAGGGCAGATCTATATGTATTGCCTGCTCCTAGGTCTTCTGTCCGCTGGATCGGACTCATCAGAGAGACACGGCTGATTGTGTCTGTGCTCTTGGCATCAGATAGAGACACACCACAGTCCATAATTCTGTGGTGTTCTCACCACTAAGGGTTCAAAAGAGAATCCAACAGCACCCCCCAAAGCAGCCAGCGGAAGGTAGTAAATAAAACAAAACGAAAGCGAGGAGAGGAAAAAAGTTGCTGAAAAACTAAAACATATATATATATATATATATATATATATATATGTGTGTGTGTGTGTGTGTGTTTCTGTCCAAGCACCAAAGAAGCAAACAGTTGAGGGATACAAAATGTTTTGTTTCTGTGTACAAAAAGGTGTGTAACATGGTTTGACTAGTTTCTCTCTAACTTTACCCAATGAGCTCCATCCCTTCCCTCCTCATCTTTCCCCCCCCCCCCCCCCCCCCCCCCCCCCCCCCCCCCCTGCTTCAGACTGTTGGTTACATGCACAGTGGCCGAGAGGCTGTCACAAGAAGCCTTGACATTAATTTGACTTCACTCCTCGAGTGTAAGAGCCTGTTTAGTGCTGGTTGGTGCACTGAGGGTGATTGATGCGAAATGTATTGCGGCAGTCTGGACCAGTTCCCTTCACATACAGTTTGCAGACTTTACTTGTCCAGGATCATACTGGGAGAGGGATTTAGGCTCGGGCTGTGTGTGTGTGTGTGTGTGTGTGTGTGTGTGTGTGTGTGTGTGTGTGTGTGTGTGCGTGCGTGCATGCGTGCGTGCGCGCGCGTGTGCGTGCATGTGCACGCGCTTGTGTGTGTGTGTGTGTGTGTGTGTGTGCGCGTGCGCGTGCGTGTGTGAGTGAGACTCTGTGTGTGTTGTGTGTGTTCCTTTGTGTGTGCGCGCATGTGTGTGTGTGTGTGTGTGTGTGTGTGTGTGTGTGTGTGTGTTTGTGACTCTCTGTTTGTATGCGCGCGTGTTAGGACTGGTCTTTTCCCCCCACATGGTTACAGCCTTGAGGGGGCACAGTGTGGCTAGCTGAGCTGTTACTAAAATGAAAAGGACCAGAAAATGTCCTTGGTTATAATCCCTTGAAGTGGAAACAACCATAGAATTCAGCGTGATAGTGCCAACGCCACACCACTTCTCTGTCACATCTTTTTTTTTCTCCTCCATGTACACCAACTTTTTTCTTCAGTCATAATCCCCCCCCCCCCCCCCCCCCCCCCCCCCCCCCCCCCCAACTTCCTAATCCACCTTCCGAGTGTCTGACTGGGTTTTTGCGTGCACGTCTGGTGGTTGTGTTGCTTGTGTGTGCAGGCTGTGTTGTTGTGAGTGCGTGCGTGCATGCGGGTGTCTGAGAGCGTGGGTGTTTGGTCGTGCGTGAGCGCGCGCGCGCGCGCGCGCGCATATGTGTGTGTGTGCCTGCGTGCGTGCGTGCGTGTGTGTGTGTGTGTGTGTGTGTGTATGCGTTGTTGGTAATGTAAAGCGCTTAGAGCCCTATTTTTTAGAGAATAGGCGCTATATAAATCAACATTATTATTATTATTATATATGTGTATATATATACACACACACACACACACACACACACACACACGTACATACATACATGCATACACACACACACATGCATACACACACACACACACACACACACACACACACACACACACACACACACACACACACACACACACACATACATTAGCACATGAAAAGAGTGGCTGAGATGATCTGGTATGTCACGGGTTCAGATAGCATGATTTACCAGGTTGGGGGTAAGAGTCCCCCTCTCCACGGTCCCCCTCACCACCATTGTGCAGTTAGTGGTCTCAGCACTTTTGTAAGTTTTAGTCCCTTCGCTTCTAAATGTGAGTTTGAGAGTTCGAACCACTAATGGGTTTGGAATTTCATTGTTTGACCCCCATCCTCCGCCCCCCCCCCCCCCCCCCCCCCCTTCCTCCTCATCTGCCCACCATGCTGTAAATTAGTATCTGAATGGGGTTGGGGATGGGTAGGGCTGCAGATAGAGATGGACTGGCCTTGTCTTCCATAATGCCATGCCGCAGACAGTGACATGGTGAAGGTTTAATATATCACTACCCCTAAGGCCACTAGCCAGTGGAACTTTTAAACTTTTTTTTCTTATTAATAGGGTTTACGCCAATGAGAAATGGATTGTCCCTTCCAGTTATAAATAAAGGAAAGGTAGATCCAGTTAATGAGGAGAAAGATCCTCTTAGTGGATACAATTACTATTTCCCCCCAGTAATATAGGGTGAAAGTGTTCATGTGTTGTGTGACTGTAGACATGATAGCCAGGCTGTGCAAAAACAGAATAGCAGCAATTTGCAAATTGTTCCCATCGTTCATTTAAAGTCCAGAGTGTTATCACTGGTATCTTGAATGTATTTAATTGTTTCATTTGTTGATTTACTTAAAACTTTGAAATACTCCTTTAAATCATTGCATTTCCATGTGTTAAATTCATGCATGTCAGTATTATGTCATATTTATTTGTCACTTTGTAAAAATATATGTGTGTGTGTGTGTGTGTGTGCGCGTGCGTGCGTGCCTGCGTGTGTGAATTATGTGGAATGCCTTTTTTATTTCGTTAAAGATAGAATCTTCATTGCTAGAGGAGGAAAGTATGGTTTAGTACCAGCATGACACATTGTGATTTTAACGTCATCCATGTTGAATCCATGAGCTTCTGTCATAACATGCTTCCACCCCATCCCCCACCTCTCCCAATATCCATTCACACAACCTCCCCCTCCCCCCCCCCCCCCACACACTCCAACCTCCATCACCCCTCCAACTTCATGCACTGACATTCTGGCTAATCCATCTGTCTGCCTCGATTTCCCTTTCTTTGTCTCTCTCACTCACTCTTTCACTCTCTCTCTCAGTCTATTTCACATTCTTTCTGTCTGTCTTTCTCTCTTGTCTCTTTGTCTTTTTTCCCCATTGAGTGAGTCAGTATGTCTCTGTCTCATCTGTCTGTCTGTCTGTCTCATGTGTCTGTCCGTCTGTCTGTCTACCTCTTTGTCAGTCTGCCTGTCTGTCTCTCTTTCTCTCTCTCTCTGTCCCCCCCCGCCCCTCTCTCTCTTTCTGTCTTTCTCCCTCCTTCCATCCCTCCAGGCTTCTCTTTCTCTCTCTCTCCCTCCCTCCTTCTCTCTTTCTGTTTCCTGTCTCCCCCCCCCCCCCCCCTCCCCCCTCCTCCCTCATTCCCTTGCATGAAATATGAATTGAAATCGGTGTTCTTGGCCCCAGTGCTGGTAGTTGACCTTTCCAGTTCGAAGCAAAGGATTGTTTCTTGTAACATGTAGTCTGAGATATTGCCATCTGCCAGACCAATCAATGAGATTCTGGCTGGGGATTTATGGCCTTGACTGGTACTTTTGGTGCCCACATGGTCATACCATTTCCCACCCTCTGTCTCTGTCTCTCTCTCTGTCTGTCTTCACCTCAGTCTTTTAGTCTGTATCTCTTCTCTCTCACCGTTCTCTCCTTTTTTTTCTGTCTATTTTTCTGTCTGCCTGTCTCAGTCTCTCTCTCTCTCTCTCTCTCTCTCTCTCTCTCTCTCTCTCTCTCTCTCTGTCCTTCTCTGTCACTCTCAGATGTGTACATGTAGGCTATGAATCATCACCAGTAAATCTGTGTCCTTTTTCGTTGTTTTTTTTTTTTTTTTTTTTAAAGTTTCTCTGCTTTCTTTTCTTTTGCCTTAATTTTGAGTATTATGTTTTGTCCACATATATTTTTGAAGGATGATTTTTTTGCCGTAAGTGGAATGAAAAACTTGAACAGCAATTGGGATAGAATATCATTCTTAAAAAGGTACCAAAAAAATAAAGAAAGAAAACTTTAATGGTTTCAGATGAGAATTCTACACTGTATATTGGGTATGAATATTGTGTTGTCAAAAATGAGAATTTAATCGAGTGATCAGTCTACATTTTGTAATAGAGAAAGGGAGAATATTGAGCATGTTTTGTGAACACGCTGCACTTTTTTGGCAACAACTTCAAGCAGCATAAAAGGGAAATGTCAGCATGCTGCTTCTTTATAAATTTGTCTGTTGAATTGGTATTATTTGGGCATTCAGATAATTTCAGAGGTGATGAAACCCTTGATGCCATGTTACTTCTAGCAAAATATTTTATCTATAAATGCAAACGTGAGAAAAAAACTTCTGATGGTAATAAACTTTCTATTTTATTTAAAGACAAGATATGATTTTGAACAGCAAGTTGCAAAAAGCGTAAAGTCTAGTGCAAAAACTGTGTGAAAAATGGCAGTTATACCAATTTTTTAATAGAAGTGTTACTTTTGGACTTGATGTACATGTTGGGGACTACTAGTCTGTTTCTGTGTTGCTTGGTATCCATGTACATTTGGATCCCCTGATGGCTTTGTCAGTTTCCAGTCCTCTCTCTCTCTCTCTCTCTCTCTCCCTCCCTCTCTCTCTCTCTCTCTCTCTCTGTTGTTTCTGTTTCGTTTTGTTTTTGGCTGTTTTTTTTTTCTTTTTAATTTAATCAATTTTCAAAAACTCTTGCCTTGCAAATTACGTTAAAGCATGGTACGGAAACTGTTTATGGTACCTGAGTAAAATGTAAATGTTTGGCTGTTAAAATATAAGTGGTGTGAATCATAGGCTGATGTGCAGTGAAATGCTATAAATCTTTGTAAAATGTTCTGTTTTTGCAAGGAGGGGAAAAAAAAAAAAAAAGAAAAAGGTGATACAAGTCCAAAGCTGCACATTCTGCTGCCTACAGAGTATTGTCAAAACTATGAAGTGCTAGGTGGAATTGATGTGAGCAGTCTTCACCTGTCTTCGTAAATGTCACTTGTTTCCAAAGCGCTATGAACTTTGAATACCAAGGCAATACAGGAGGGAATAAACCCAGTCCTCCTTTACAGTTGGATCTAGAAGTAGGTCATGTGTTCAGATTACTGTTACACTGTGATGGGATAGCTAGAAACCTTTAAAAGACCAATTCTTTTCAGTTACAAGAGAGCTCTGTAAGGTTGTTTTTCCTACTCTAAAAAAAAAGTCTTCACAGTGTGTTTAGCAAAGCTTTTTCACATATCTGCCTCAGTTTGTGACCTCATCAGCATCCATGGAAGTCATTGATTTCAGAGAATAGAAGTTTTTCAGCCATGTGAATGTAACAAGGTTTTCACCTGCAAGAATCACTGTGTTGTTAATCTCTTGCTGCTGATCCCAGTTCACATCAGGCAGTCTTCAGGTAATCTGATGATCATGTTGCATGTCCAGGTCTGACCTGTGACATGCATCATGTGGTATGAGTACTGCTTCTCTTCAAGGATGAGTCCCTTTACAAGATGCTTAGGATGTCACAGGTTGTTCTCCTTGATGCATCCATGGGTTTCTTGTTCTCCTTGATACATCCATGGTTTCTTGTTCTCCTTGATGCATCCATGGGTTTCCTTTGCCATGCTTTCTCACGTTTCCCAGGATGCCTTGTAACCTCAGATTTGCAGTATTCACTACAGTTATTAAGATGGGTTTTTGTGTGTATGTGTGTGTTGAGATGTTGTGTACCAGTGCCTGGTGTCTGAAGTGTCGCCAATGTAATATCTGTCACAGTCACTGTATGATGGCCAACCACCAGATACTTTTTCTTGGTTGGAGTCTTGTCTTTTGCATGAATAAGCTGAGCCCTCTCATCTTTAGTAGCTTGTGTGATTTTTTTTTTTTTTTTTTTTTGTCCTGAAGTTTTAAAAACATTTTATTTAGTCTTTTTTTTTGTATATGGTTGTTACTGTAGGTTTGAGTCTTGCACCAAGGAAGGGTCAATTAAAAATCTTGTCACTTCAGCCATTTAAGCATGAGGCTTACTTGATACAAAATTCAATACAGTGAAACATGGAAGTCACTGAGGTCAATGTTAAGTCACTTAAAAGACAAAATAGGAAAACAAAATGGATGACATGGTTTACATTTCATGCGGCGACTATGATGGAGCTTAGGCCATTGAAATTTTATGGATGCTAAACATTACTCTAAAGGAAGGTCACAGGACACAGAAAATCCATGTTTACAGCAGGACTGGGGGTTGAGGAAGAAAGGAGCTGGAGGGAGGGAAGAGGAAAGAAATGTTGTCACAAGACATTTTCAGATGTCAGGAGATCTCTTGGTTGCAGAAATCAGTACATCATAATTATGTTCAAGGAGAGAAAGTAGAGAGGCTATGAATGGAACAATGGCTGCAAGCTAGCTGCCCAGCGAATACTGAGCAGCACGTATACCATATGATGTAGGCCACTCAGCTTCCTGGACCTCAACACGGGACCGAGTAGATCCCATGATGAGATAAAAGCTTGCAGTGAGCTACTCATTTATTCCTGTAGGCAAAAGATCTTTGCCTGCGGTTCTGATTTGAGAAATAACTATTTACTCGTGTACGAACAGAGTTGCGTGGAGGTATTTAACATCAACAGACATGTATGAATTTGGTGTATGTGAGTGAATTTTGTCCTGTTATGCACAACGTTACTTTCACTTATTTTCTCATCCCATGGCTCACTCCCCAAACCTGTTGCTCCCATGTGGTCTACAGTGTTTTAACAGGAAAAAAATGGGGGGGGGGTGTGATTTGGGGTGTAGTATTAATGATCTTGAAAACAAAATGACCATTTTTCCACGGAAAGAGAGATTTACTTTTTCTTGTTTTGTTTTGTTTGTTTGTATGGTTGTTTTAAGTATGCCTGCTATATACTTAATGTGTGATAGGATCTTTAAGTGTCACTGTCATATGTTTGTGAGAAAGAGAGAGATACTCAACTTTCAGTAAAAACAATGGCTGTCACAATTTCCAGTCTGTTGACGACAAAACTGCTGAAAATTGATGTGAAGCTATCAATGTAAAATGATACAGCTCAAGACCGTGGCAAAGTTGTCGTGTCATAGACTAAAAAAAAAATTTTTTTTAAAAGAAAGGTACAACTCTGTGTCCTCTGTATGAATACGCAGAGAAGCTTCTCATTAAAATCTTCCGATGAAGACTCTCACCCTGTCTTTCATGGATTGGTTTTCCCTGTATCTGTTATGGATTTACTTCACAGTGAAAACTGCTCCACATTGAAGTAAGATCCACTGTAAGTTCTACAGGGTAGGGGGTTATTAATGATAACCATGAGGACAATTTCTAAAGCGCCAATTCTAACAATGTAGGCTGCTGGGCACTCTACAAGTGTTAACTATTCAGTAACTATATTATATATGCAGGATACACTTGCACACACACACATATATATATACAAGTGCACGCACACATGCATACACACACACATGGTGAAGGTTTTAAGGAGAGTATGATAGCATGTACAAGCTGAGTGTCATCAGCAAAGAAGTATTGCTGTTTGACTTTTCTTTGGATGTCATTAGAGTACATTCCTGCAAAATGAGGGTACTTCCAAGCTCGGACAAGCAGTTTTCTCTTTCCTTTGTTTTTTGTTTCTTAGTTTTGTTCATCATACCTGTACTGGCACAGTATGTTGCTAGCTTCTGTGTTGTCGTGTGTTCCTTCTGTTCATTCAGTGGTATGATAACGTTTTATATTTCTCTTCACTGCAGTACTCTGGTAATGTTTTATTCTGGTATGATTGTGTGAAATGTTATGTGTTATTTTTCTCATGCTGAGTTGAAAGCATTTCTCATGAAAGCAGTACATCAGCATGTGTAACTGTTCCATCTCCTTTTGTTCCAGGGATGGATGGGCTACAGGGCTTCGGATGTTGAAACTGCAGCACATAAAATGCATATGTCCACATGCGTAAGTGTAATGACACTGTGTCGTTTCATTTCTTGTCTGTTTTTTCTTTTTTTTTTTTTTTTTTTCATTGTAATATTAGAGGACTTTAAAAAAAAATAAAAAAGAATTCAGGTGGACCTACCAGAAATTTGACAGGGTTGTTGTAGCCTTCATATGTAAAAGTGATGACATTTTGATTTTGAAAATTTTATGTGTAGATGCTGAAGTTAGAAAAAAAAAGGGGGAAAATTGTCAGTGTTATTTTGTATCTTAATTTACATGAAGGTAATTTGATGGAGTTTTTATTGCATTTTTTTTTTTTTTTGTGGTCATTTTTTAAGTGTTGAAATGCTAAAGAGAGTTTGATAAGAAAAAAATCAAATTATGCATATACGTTGACATTGTCAATAAAATGAATTGTAGGTTGACAAGGAAACAGGAAGAGAGACTGAGATCTGTGTGTGTGTGTGTGTGTGTGTGTGTGTGTGTGTGTGTGTGTGTGTGTGTGTGTTCCTTCTTGATCAGCACAACTGTTCACACACACACTTCCAACACAGGTCTCTGCATTTTTTAATTGTGTTAAATGAACTGATGAACTTGTAGCATTGTGACAGAGTTGGTCAGTTGGTTTTTCTTCCTATTGCTTTGGACTAGATCATAGGACTGGGATAGTTGATGTATGCAATGTTCGATGTGCAGTAGAAGTGCTCTTTTCACCCTGGCTGATTATCTGTTATTCCTGTCACAGGCCAGTCAAACCAGTCACATTAAATGCGGGAATGAAAAATGCCTTCATGGTGAGTGCTTGACTGTCGGTTTTTTTTTTTTTTCTTTTCTCCTTTCTCAGTGTCTGTGTCTCTGTTTGCACCTGTATATCCTCCACCTCTCCCATTTACCCGATCCTGCCCCATCTTCTCAAAGGGCTATTGACAATAAGTCTGGCACAAAGAAACAAAGGTTTTCCAGGATGACAGCTCGATGACAGGCGTCAAACAATAGCTATAGGTTCCACCAGTGAAAGGTTACCACTTAGACATCAGCCCACACACAGACCTAATCACTGGAGAGCAAACTTCCTCGCTGTTCAAAGCGACTTCATGAAGTGAGAATAGAGGACAAAATAGGATGGCATATGAGTTATGAAAGCAACTGAAATATTGGGACAAATGTTTGGAGCTAATTCAATAACACATGACACAACATACATGTATCCCAAAGACAAATGCAGTAGCCAATCCCATCCACGTGTCATTGTCATGTGACGCAGCATCCTGGCATAGTGAGGTAGCAAGACGCATACCACAAGAAGCTTGCCAACAGTGGCCTATAATTGCCCAACTAACAAGAAGTGCGAATCGACATTGACAATACTTTCGCTTCCTTGTGCTCAGACACGAGACCAGGTGAGGCCGAGAATGTGCTAGGCACACAGCTCATACATCACATGAGGGATTCAGTGCTGTGATTAAACATCCAAAGATCAATTCCAACCAGTTTTATGTAACTCCTTAATGGAAACTTTTTCACCATGCTTGAGAAAGGGAAAGGTTCTAGATCCCACAGTCTAGCAGACAGCGCTATGCCTGCTTTATCAGTGCAAAAAGAATCTGCTCATATTCCCTTATGTATGAACATTCTTAAAAGGTGTGTATGATAGATCCTCATCGCTGTTCAAAATACTGTTACTCAGGATGTTGAAAAACTGCACTGTGTTCCTTACAAAAAGGGAATCGTGCTAAGTGTTTTTGTGTTTAGAGTTGACCTGAAAATTGGAAATGCTAATGAGAAATATGACTGTATCTTAACAAAGAAATCAGATGCAGAATTCAGGACTTGCTTGAAATTTCAGGACCAACCAATCATTAAAGAGCGCTTGTGCTCACAGCAAACTCGCCTGACAGACATTTGTGTATAGTTGCATACATGAAACACTCTCTGGAAAGTCCAAGAGAGGTCCTTGGTGAAATGGTTCAGCTTTTTATAAGTTTCAGGACTGCATAAAGCCAGTGTCCAGAGATACTGTGTTGCATTGGGAAAAAAACAGGTATGAACTTTTCAGGTATAGGTACATCAGTATTTACCCTGTGCTCTACCAGAGCAGCAGCATCCTGCAGCAACATATCATCCAAAATCTCTTTAAGGATGATAGTCAATACAGCTGTCTGAAGGCACAGTTGTTGAAGAAGGGACAGCGCTACTTCAAGGGATCTTAAAAGTAATCTTAGAATGATTGTAAATGTCCAGTGTCTTTAAAATTCTTGCATGGTCTTGTGTTTGACTACATGGAAATGAAAGTGTGATGTGTAAGCAGAATTCGACTGACTTGAAACAAAAACGCAAAGGATCATGTGTCAAACCTAATACGTTTACATATAAAGCACCACTTACATAAAACTACTGCATAATACTAATTACACACCCCGATGATAGTTAGGTTTGTTATAATTATTGAAATCAACAGGAACAAGACATTACAGCTGATATCAGTAGTAACCATACAGTACTTGAATAATCCCATATGAACAAGAGGATAAGAGAAAAGTCAGCACATGACAAATACAGGCAATTTTCCTGTTTGACTCACATGTGATGAGCACGTGCAACCACAGGATGACAGATGCAGGGTGGATGGGGAATGACAGGGATATGTACATACTGTTAAAACAGATTACTTGAGTACAAGTACAGAAAGTGGAAGTGAAATATTCTGGGTATTAATAACAAAGGACTTAACAGGTTCTCACTTTCGGGAGTATGTGATATAAGTGCCCTGAAGTGCTGTCACTTTACTGTTCAGCTTTACTCCCGTCTCTTTCCATTTTTTCCTGTCTTATTTCAGTCTGCCTTCCCCCAGCCAGTCCCTTCTACTCCCCTATCCTCCCCCTCTTCCCACCCCCCTTAACTCTGAAATTGTTTTGCTCCAAACGGCAGTAGTCTGAAATGACCTAACCTTAACATCACTGTTCTCTCTGCATTTTGAGGTGACATCTTGTATGCCTCCAGGTGAAAAGTTCATCCCAAACATCTGTTTCTGTGAGTCATTTTATTTTCAGTTCCTTGCTAAAACTGAAGTAACAGGTTGTCTAAACAGTCAAAAGATGCATCATCAGCCTGCATTACCTATGTTCTGACATAATAGGCATAGTGCTTTACTATACATAATAGGCATAGTGCTTTACTATGCGTATGTGGGCTATTTTAGTTAAGTATGTAGTACACATTTATTTTGAGTCTACCTGTTGTTGGTAGAAATAGCATAAATGATGTGATCTTGACAGAATGTAACTTGATATTGTTACAGTGTTTGCCTATATTACCATTTAACATGTCTTTTTTTTTAGCACATAAAGAATAATTGTAAGTGATTATAATTTTTTAAGAAATGCAGTTTGCTTTTTATTAATTTTTATTGTTAAAAATGTTGATTGTAGATTTAAGACTATTCAGATTTGGTGACATTTTCATGTACATGATCGCTGGAAAGGTCGTGGTAATATCTAGTATTCAACCAAGTTTGATTACACTAATTTTTGTACTAGCTGCCAACAGTACAGTTTAACATTGGAAACACACAAATGCACTGGCACAAATGCACACATGCACACATACATGCACAGACAGCCATAATTGCATGACCAAACCAACATCAAATACATAAGTCAAAAAGCATGTATACAATGGAAGATTAATTTGGGCACATCTGTTCGTCTGTGACAGAAGTGGTAGTTGAATAGTGAAAATTGAGCTGCATTCATCTGCGTAGGAAAATCATGGTGAAAATTAAATCTTGTTTATATGTTGGCAGTTATGGTGAAAATTGAACTTTGAAAAAATATTTTGGCAGTTATGATGAAAACTGAACTGTGTTTGCAGGTTGGCAGATATGACAAAAATTGAACAGTTTGTATTTTGGGATCTAGTTGCAAAGTGAAACGACTGCAGGCGGAAATCTAAACAAATATTAAATCAATTTCAGCGAACCACCCAGAGAAACGTGGACAAACAAGTCACAAGACAAAACACAACGCGTTTCGACCTCTTAGGTCTTCCTCAGGTGAAACAAAAATGAATAAAATAAATAAAATAACGAAAATGCTTTTAGCTTTGATCGCTTCAGATTGCTCCTGAGTTCAGCGCAAGGAAGAAAGACTAAGAGGTCGAAACGCGTTGTGTTTTGTCTTGTGACTCGTTTGCCCACGTTTCTCTGGGCGGTTCGCTGAAATTTATTTAAGATGTGTATTTTGGGAGTTAAGGTGAAAATTGAACTGTATTATCAGTAATGGTAAAAATTGAACTGGCTATAGATGTTAACAGTATGGGATGAAAATCAGACTGTACATGTGTTTGCATGTTGGCAGTTATGGTTAAATTGAACTGTGTTTGTATGTTGGAAGTTATCATGAAAACCGAATGTGTTTGTCTGTTTATTTTTGTAATGAAAACTGAACTTCTGTTTTTTTTTGTTTGTATGATAGAAGGTATGTTGAATGTTGTTGGTGAAAATGAAAGTGTGGTTGTATGTTGGAAGTTATAGTGAAAATTGAATTGTGAATTTTTCATGTTTGCTGTTATTCATTATCAAGATTGAACTATATCTTTTTGTTTGTTAGAAATGGTGCTGAAATTTGTGTGTGTGTGTGTGTGTGTGTGTGTGTGTGTGTGTGTGTGGTGATGGCCATTATGGCCAAAAAAAAAATGACTTTATTTGTATGTTGAAGTTACAGTGAAAATTGAACTGTGTATGTTTTGGAAGATATATTGTGAACATTGAACAGTGTCTGTACATTGGAAGTGACAGTGCAAACTGAACTGTGTTTGTTTTTACTTTGGAAAGTATGGTGAAAATTCAACTCTGCGTATATGTATTTTGGCAGTTAATGGTAAGAATTGAACTGTGTCATTTGTATCTGCTGAAGGCATGCAATGTCAGTCTGTTACAAATTATGGTAAACATGGAACTGTGTTCATCTATATGTTGGTGGTTAAGGGTGAAACTGAACTGTGTCTTCAGGCCGTAATTGAACCGTTTCGTTTCTGCATGGTGGCAGCTGCTTATATTTAGTTAGTTAGTTAGTTAGTTAGTGTTTATAGGGTCCAGCGGACTACTAGGAGCCAAATCAGGACCTCAGCTATCATATCTGCTGAGTCTCTAGATACAAATACTCACACTAGTACTAACACAACTGCTTACATGTCAGCAGTCATGATAAAAATTGAGCTGGTGTGTGCGCGTGCATATGCTGGGCAGGTTTGACATCCATGGACTGGATATCAACAGTCCACAGGACTCGGACGGCATCAAGGAAGCATCTCAGACATGTTAGTGCCTTCCCCACCCCACCCCCTTCTGTCTGTCTGACTCTTCTGCCCACCTTCCATTTCTTACCCATGCCGAAGAAGTGGCCAGGCAGGGCACATTTCTAGTGTTGATGGATGGAGGCTGCTTTTTTTTTTTTTGTTTTTTTTTTTCCCCTGTCAATGCAAATCCAGCTGGAACCCATCAACAGAACCCTAGCAGAAAAACACAACATAATGAATGAAATAAAGAACTGGATAAATAAACAGTTGTCAAAATGAATGCGGTGCAGAAAGAATCATGACTGACAATTTAGGAAATGCGCATTTCTGATTTCCTGAACAGTTGTGTTCTCACTTTGGTTTCCAAATGAAGCAAAATGGAAGTACGTCTGTTTTGTTTGCCAGTGAATCCCGTATGCTAGTTTCAGTGTAGATGTATATTTAATATGGTGAATTGAAAGAGAAAGAGCAGTAGGCAACTTATTTTTGTATGCATCCCCTCCATCCTCCATATGATTTGCTGAGTTTGTGCCTTTTGTTTGTTTGTTTTGCCCAATATTTCATACCAAATTAAAATGGCCCTATTTTAACTCAGAGTGGCAGAATAAAGGAATGTCTGAGTGCCAATGTCTATCATTCTTTCTCGAGGTGGAATATGGCTTCATGTGTGACCAGATCATCTGTTTAAAAAAAGAAAATGTATACACACAAAAAGAAGAAAATGCACAGATGTTCACTGAGTGGATATCCACCTTCTGAATTCCATTTAAGGTTAATGACAAAATGTTGAACTTTTGACATAATTATGCATGGGTAAAGTGTCAAAGTTCAAACCTTGGAGCCAGTCAATGAGTGACAAATGATTTATATTGCAACTTACTTTTCAGCCATTTTTTTAAAAACATATACTATACTGAAACAAAAACAAATACTCTTTATCTTTCTTTTTTTTTTTTTTTTTGTTTAATAAGTATGTTATTTGAAAAAAAAAAAGATAATCCTGGACGTGACCAATTGTGCGTGGTACTGGGTGACACCCAGGGAAATGGTGACAAACAACTTCAGCTTATAAGCACATGCACATGTCGTTATGCCCACAGAGAGACATGAGACATTTTGCTTGGACTTGGTTTCTTGCAGTGCAGCAGCTTGTAGAAGCGGAGGTGAAGAACGGCATCTCACGTGACCGCATCTTCATCGGGGGATTTCTCTCAGGGTGGAGCGGTAGCCCTCTATACTGCCTTTGCTGTCAACAAGCGCGTGTAGGAGGAGTTGTGGCCCTTAGCACCTGGCTCCCTCTACACAAAGTGCTGATGAGTGACAAGGTATTATTGGTGTCAGTTGATTTCCCTTTCGGTTTTCAAGGTAGATTTTGTTTTGGTTTGGGGTCTTTTTTTTGTAATCTTTATTTTTTGTTCCTATGTTTGCTCCCAGCTTTTGTCATTGTGTGGCCAAGAGTTACCTAAACCATCTCTACAGTATCTGCTTCTGTTAATATTTTCACAGCTCTGGTGTATTTTGCAGCCCTGCAGACAACCACGTTTGTGTGTCTTACGGTCGATGCATGCCCCCTTCAGTCAGTAGCATAATTCCTTTGTTGCATATTCCAGGCTCCCAGTGCACAGGGTCAGGGTCTGTACAGGTCATGGAAATCACAGAAAGTCATGTAATTTTAAAAAGTAATTTTCAAGGACTGGGAATTCTTAGAATCATGGTCCAAGTCATGGTGTTGAGAGTAAGCCTTCAAGAAACGGGGATGTGTGTCAGCATGGAAAGATGAAGTAAACCTTCAGCCCATTGATTATTTTTACAGCAGGAATACTTTTTTGGTGTATGAAAACACTAATTTGCTGCAAGGGACATTTTCCAGATAATGTGAAAAGCTCATGGAAAAGTCACGGAAGTGTGATTTTGTCAGCTTGTATGGACCTGGCAACCTCACCCTGGTTCATTCTTTTACGTCGTTAATACTGATGGTCGACAACAAGCAATCAGCGTCAGCTAGCTGTGAGGCAAATCTCCAGCTGAATCAGTGTGCTGCTGCCGAGTTATTTTAACGGTGTTGGTTGGTGTCTGTTCTCATCCAACAAATGGAGAGCATTTACAAGGCCCCCGCTAACGACAGTAATTGGTCGGTTATGAAACCATCACCACCAGATCCGTCCAGGGAGTGTTCCTGTGAACTTTCCAATGCTGAGAACTTTGTCACAAACGTGCTACAGGTGTGATTGTGAAGAGGAGTAAGAAACTGGAAACTGCATGACTTTTTGCCTGCAGCAGGGGAATGGAGACTAACCTTTGTCAGCTCAAGATAAAGCTGCAATGAAGGTCTGAATGGCTCTTTGTTTTGTTCATTTGCACATCAATTAAATGCTCCCATAGTCATGTTAGTAACACATCAGTGTGTTACATTTACTGTCAGCATACTTTTTTTTTTTTTAAGAGGAAGCATAGCTGGCAACTTTAACTTTGTGAACTTCCTCCCCTCAAGTTCTTGCATTGGACTTAGGGCTTTTCCCTCCCTTTAGTATGTCCTCACATTGAACTTTGGGTTTTTACTTCCCCTTAACACATCCCCAGGCTTTTTCCTCCCATTGTGTGTCCTCACATTGAACTTTGGGTTTTTACCTCCCCTTAACACATCCTGAGCTTTTTCCACCCATTGAGTGTCATCACATTGAACTTTTGGTTTTTACCTCCCCTTAACACATCCTGACCTTTTTCCGCCCATTGAGTGTCATCACATTGAACTTTTGGTGTTTACCTCCCCTTAACACATCCTGACCTTTTTCCGCCCATTGAGTGTCATCACATTGAACTTGGGCTTTTCCTTCCTTTGATTTTTCGTACAGTGGACTTTGGACATTTTCTTCCCTGAATTGTCCTCCCATTAAATTTGGGGGCCCCTCTGACCTGCCCTCACATTGAAACTTGGTTTTCCCTCCCCTTAATCTCTCCTGGCATTGAACTCTGGGTTTTTTTCCTCCTTTTGTTCTGACACTGAACTTCAGGCTTTTTCTTCTTTTGATTTTTCCTACATTAAATTTTGCTCCCTGCTCCCCCGACCTGTCCTCACATTGAACTTTGTGCTTTTCCCTTCCCTTAATCTCTCCTGGCCTTGAACTTTGGCCTTTTCCTCCCCTTAGATTTGCCCTTACACTGAACTCCAGGCTTCCTTCCCGTCTTTCAGTTTTCCTTTCATTCACCTGTGGGCTTTTCTTCTAGCTTAGCTTGGCCTCATTACTTTTTTTTCCATCTTCTTGATTTGTCTTATGTTGAACTTTGGGATTTTCCTTCCTCCTTAGTGTATCTGTACATTAAACTTAGGGCTTTTCCTTGGAAGTGAGGTCAGATTGTTTTTCCACTTCCTTGATTTGCCCTAACATTGAACTGTGGGTTTTCCCTTTGCTTGACCAGTCCTCAGATGTAATGCTGGGCTTTCTCCTCTACTTGATCTGTCCTTCCATTGAACTTTGGGCTTTTTGCTCCCTTTTACTCACACTCGCCTCAAATTTCAGGCTGCTTCCTACATTGAACTTTGGGCTTTTTGCTCCCTTTTACTCACACTCGCCTCAAATTTCAGGCTGCTTCCTACATTGAACTTTGGGCTTTTTGCTCCCTTTTACTCACACTCGCCTCAGATTTCAAGCTGTTTCTTACATTGACCATTGGGCTCCACCTGATTTAATCTCATATTGAATGTTTTGCTCCTTCTTGAAGGCGCTTGTTGTCAGACAGTTAGAGCATTTGCCTGAAGAGCTGATGTTTGTGACTTTGAATGATTTTGTGGGCTGATTTTGTTGTTGTTGTTTTGTTTTTGGCTAGAAAACCTTTACTATCTACCCAGCAGTAAATGGGTACCTGATTCATTTCAGGGAAAGTTAAAGCTGACGGAAGGAGAGGGATTGGCTTTGCCTTCTCCCACCCAACCCCCCCCCCCCACCCCCACCCCCACCCCATGCCCCATTTTTTTTTATGTCTAAATCATACCAGATTTTGTATGAAGATCTGAATGTGGATGTAGGGTGTTGTGATTGTCTTTGTGTGTTGATCGTATTTATTACTCTGTGGTCACTTACCATTTTTCCGGTAAATCCAGAATCCATTTGTTGTCGTAAAGTAGACTGGTCTTCAAGCTCTCTGTAACTCAAGCTTGAATCAAGTACAAGTGCACCCATACAGAATACATGGCTTTCTGGGCGTCTCTCTCTATCAGTTCAGGAGTACTTGCTTTTTAAGTTTTTGAGTCAGATCAAAGCAGATTCAGAGTGGCTGCAACTTGAGCAACACAGCTGCTCTCAAACGGCGCTCCTCAACGCTCAGAGCTTTCCAAATGCCCCATATGGGAGTGAAATGTAGGGTGAATCAACTGTGGAAGTTAGCGATATGTAGTTAACAGAGAGAATAGTGGATGAGAGGAAGAGGGTGCAGTGGTAGTTAGAAGGTTAAACAGTATCCCAGTTTCTGTGGCATCCTAGAAAACTGATTAAGGGGCTTGGTACGTGTATCATATGAAAGCTTGTTGGTTCGATGTTAACTGAAAAGATGGATGCGTTTGTCAGGAAACCAAGTACAACAAGGACATACGGGTCCTGCAGTGTCACGGTACACAAGACCCTCTGGTACGCTTCACCTGGGGCAAGGAGACGAGTCAGTTCATCAAGTCCTTCAATGACAAACATAAGTTCAAGAGTTTTGAGGGAATGATGCACAGCCTGTCCCGAGGTGAGTACAGTATGTTGGTCGTGGTCAAGGTGTTACGTACAACCTTTCCTGAAAATCTGAAGCGCTCAGGTGTGCACGAATCAGCACATGGTTTCTGATTTTGAAAATATCTTTTCTGGAGGTGTTAAGTACTTTCACCTTGTTGTGAATAAAGAAAACAAAAATGACACGGAATATCACTTTGCTTGTGCAACAGAATCCAGTGTTTTATAGTGTGTTTTTTTTTTCCTCAAAGTGTAAAGTTTCCTAGTGAAATATTTTAAATACCATCAGAGAAGGTTTCTTGACAGTTTGGGAAAAGAGACGCATACGTCCATTCTGCGCACAATTTGAACAGATAAGTGACTGCTGGTTCTTCGTTTTCATTGTCCTGAGTGTTATTCATCTGGCCTGAAGAAGACCAAAGAGATCAAAATACACTGTGTTTTATCTTTTAATTTGTTTGTGCCTTTTGTCAGGCAGAATTGCAATTTTTCATATATTTTCAGTTTCTACCTGCAGTCACCTCACTTTGAAAGTAACTTCCTATTTTATGGTTTACATCATGGGAAAGAGGAGGGGGGAGGGAGTTGTGAACTCATAAAGTGTTTATTACAGGTCAAATGAGTTAATGAAATCTGTCCAGCACAGTTTGATTTAGTTAAACGTTGCATGTGGCAAACATTGCAGGCAGTGTATAAGACTTGATACATAAAATCAGACTTCGGTGCTTTCGCACAGAGATTCACACAGAATTCTCAGCACGCAGTTGCACACTGAAATAGTAAGAAAACACTAGCAGTGATGCTGCGTTCAGGGCTGGAAGGGAAGTGCATGCCCTGTTGTTGTGAGTGTTGATGCCATTAAAGCCACTGGGCATTTTAGCTCATGATCAGAATTGGAGGTGGGTAAACTGCTGTTTATTAAGGCCAGGATTGTAACATCTGTCTCATGGTTTGATAAGTCTAGTGATTGATGCAAAAAAAAAAACAAAAACGGCCGACTTCACCGGAGAGTGCTGCCTATCATCCATTAGATATGCACATTTTTTTTTCAAATATGAATGTGAGGTATGTTTTGGATCAGGTTGGTTGTATCATTTACATCTCGATGTGATGATGGGAAGAAACTGTATCTTGCGATATTGAAAGGCATCTTAAAAAAGGCAGGGAACAGTTAACAGTAAATTACAAAGAAGTTGGGCAACTGTTGCTTCCCATAATGAAATAGATATATGCCTGTAATACCAATGAATGCTGCCTGTGACACCAATTTGCCTAGCAGAAATGATAAACACAGAGCACACAGAACAAACATGGAGACGTCACCCCCAGTAATCTTCCAAACTTGCCCATATACCCTGTATCTGACACACCAATACAGCAACAATAACTGGAGAAATGAATGGAGACAAATTAACGTTTCACTTTAGACTGGCACAGCCTTTTTGATCTTGAATAGAGTCCAACACATGGATGAATAGAAACGGTAATAACTACAGGTTACCTCAGTGTGACAGGTATGAAATGAAATCGTAAGTGAGGCAGGTAACAGTACATAGCAAATACAACAAACAAGTAGAGTAACTCTTGCTCCCATGGTGAAACAAATATACGCCCATGACTCCAAAGGAATGCTGTTTAAGACAGCGAATTGCCTTGTGGAAATTTCAGTAATTAGTGAAAGTGTTCCTGCTTGAATGAAGAGGCGGCAGAGATAAGAAGGAGGATAGGGGGTGGATAAGCCTGCTCTTCACCATGTTGCAGAGGGCAGCGGGTGGAGAAATATTGTCTGCAAGCTATTGGTGGTTTCTCAGCAGCGCCTTTCTGGGGTAACCAGACAGGAAGGTCAAGGCCAAAAAGGCACATAGTTTAGAATGTTAACACTGTCTCAGATAACACATTTTTAATGTCTGTGTGTCTCATAATTGTTGCATGTGTCCGGAAATAATGCTTTTGATGTCTGCGTGTTTTGTTATCACTTTTTGCTGGTTTCAAGGAGGGGAGGGGGGGGGGGGGGGGGGGGGGGGGGGGGGGGAGGCAGGGGAGGATGATGATTCAAAATGTACTTATTTTTTAAGCAATCACAAAGTGACGTTTTCTTATTTTAATCGGAGACCATCTTTGAGTGTGACAATCTCATCTCATGGTGTGTCTTGCAGGAGATGCAGGAAGTCAAGGAGTTTCTGGAGAGCCACCTAGAATCCTGAAGAGTGAAGCAGAGGGGGGGACGGACAGGGTCTCGGGTTTCTTCTCCTTACTTCTCCACCATTCCCTGACCGGTCTGCGCTTCTGTCGCGTCCCTCCCCCTCCTGGTCACGTTTGCTTCTTCCTGACCACTTACGTTCTTGTATCACAGCTTTCATGTCTTGTCTCATTTCCTCACACACACATGTTCGCACATTAAAGCACATGCGCACAAACATGCAGTCTCTCTCTCTCTCCTCTCTCTCTCTCTCTCTCATTCTCTCACATACTTACACACACACACACACACACACACACACACACACACACACACACACACACGCACGCAAAACACATGCACATACACCAGTATGTTGTCTCTCTCTCTCTCTCTCTTTTTCTCTCTTTTTTTGTTTGTTTTTTGTTTTGTTTTGCCCCAGTTTATGCACAGATGTTGTAGTATTTTTTTGATGGAGCAGATATTTATTTGGACATTTTCTTGTTCTGACTAGTCAGTGAGTGTCTATGAAGAGTTGAATTGCAATGGTGTTTGTGGTGTTGCATGTGCACTCATGCTTCAGTGGAATGTTTGCAGCCAGTGAGTATGCAGGATTGCAGGTGACATGTTTTTGTTCAAAACAGTTTCCAACAGTTTAGCCAGAGGACAAACATTGAATGGGTTTCCAGCAGTTTGAGGTGTTCATGACCATTTTGTCAGATTACAGCAATTTGAACAGTTTATGATACATGTAGCGTCTTGTTGTAGAATTAACCCATAGACTGCTATTTCAGGATGAACTGCTTGACTACGACTGATGAGTCTGCTCATCAGTGACAAACTGTAACTTCTTTGTGTGTGGTGGGGTGGGACAGGTAGATCACAGTGAGAGACTGTATCCTCTTTATGGTGATGGGATGGGACAGATAGATCACACTGAGAGACCGTAACCTCTTTGTGGCCGGATGGCAGAGAAGGACATTTTTTTTTTCCTGACTTGCTCAGGGAGCAGAGAGACAATAATTTTTCCTGCACACTCACACCCCCCCCCCCCCCCCCCTTTAATTGGCAAAACCACCTGCCCATCAGTCCGTCATAACTGTAAATTCTATATAGTATTAAGTGATGAAACCAGAAAACGCAAGCTATTGTCATCTGCCCCCCCTCCCCCCCCTTTTTTTTTTGTCGGCAAATTGCCCAAACTAGACAGCTTGTGTTCTCTGTTCTTATTGGCTTATGCTCTCCGACTCGGCCAACATCTGCCATGTTACATTGAGATGTTGATGTCGTCAACTGCTATTAAAAATGGTCGTTTTGAGAATTAAAACCTCCCAAGTGTTGCAGTGATTATCTGATATCAGCGAAATAAGATTGAACTTTGATTTCTCAACTGCGAGTGCCCTGAGGCCTAGTCACTGCATTTATACCTTACCTGGCACGTGATTACCTGCCCCAGGTAGTTTGGCAGTCATTGCTGGCCTGCCATGGATGGAACTGATAGATCAGGTCATCATGAAAAACTTCAATACCCTTGTATAGACAGCCATTTGATACCAGTGACCAGTGCAGCAGTGGACAGCTGTTTGGATACCACCATTTTGGCTGGCATTACCAGAACAGCAGGGTGCTATTACCTGCTGTGGACTCAGCCTTGGCTTTGTGTTCCCTGGGAGATGATCATTCAGCACTTTAAGTCACACGATCTAGAAAATATATGCATCAGCCACCCACATCCCATGTCAAAATGGCTAGTCGATGAATGCACTGCTTTGCTTATTAGTAGGTCAACCTAATCCCTACATGTTCCCTGTTTGTTCAATGTGTCAGCACTTTATTTGACTACCAGATCTAGAGATATATTCACCCACACCATATCAAGCATGTCAAAAGGCTAGTCGATGAATGCACTGGTTTTGCTGCTATTAGTAGGTGTTAACCTAATCCCACATGTTTTTGTTCAATGTGTGACTGGTTTGACTACCAGATAGAAGGTTCTCGTTCACCACCACACCATATCAAAAAAGAAGTCAATGCTGCTTTTGCTGACTGGCAAGTGTGGATAATGCTGTCAGAGATTGGTGGTTGAAAGTGCTCATTTGGTTTCCCACCACACTCGATGTCAGACCTGTCAAAAAAAGCAAACGGCCAAGGACTCCACTGTTTTGGTATCGGAATGACAACTGCCATTTGGATGTCCAGACCTGTGGTCACCGAAATCCTAACGGCCATATACCACTCCAAATTTTGGTATCGTCAAATGATACCAAGAATGGGATTGTGCCTGCCTCATAGTGTCCTAACTAGCTATGAATCCAAATCATGAAAATAGTCACGGATACCAAAATGGGATTTACACTGGCATAGTGTGGGGCCACACAACTATTGATCAGTGACATCAGTGAAAGAAATGACACCAAAATGATAATTGGGTGGCACAGAGTGATCCAGGCATCTTGAACACAAAACTTTGACATGACATCTTTCATGTGAAAAGCAGTGGATTCCTTATTCAGGTAAAGCAGTTCCACTCAATAAAAAAACGCTGCTCGCAGCATAGACGCTGCTTTTTAAACCCATGCACATATATCCAACAGGAAGGTGATATACAGAATATCTCCCAATAGTGAAGCACACACACACACACAAGCACACGCACAACCACACACACACACACACACACACACACGCTTACAGATAGAAAGAGAGCCCAATTCTTTCTCAGGCTTATTCCATCAAATAAACACTAAATGCAAAGAGGACAGATGATGTTTAATTATAAGATATTTACTAAAAATTTTCATCTCATGGTGTATAAGTTAGGGTTATATTGTAAAAATTCAGCAGGCTTACACAAACCATTTTTGGTACAATCTCATGGTGTCATAGTTAGGGTTATATTGTAAAAATTCAGCAGGCTTACACAAACCATTTTAAGTGTACAACCTTGATGTTTAAAAGTCTATTAATCTTACTTTGAAGATGTGCAAATATTTTTCATGAGTGTTATTTGTAAATTTGTGCAATTAATAACACATTTGTGCAATTTTTTGAAAATGATATCACTGAATTTAAATGATGGAAAAAGTGTGGAAGGTACATGTGCTATCGTAGAATCCTTATTCTGTCTGTCAGCAAACACACTGGGAAGAATTTGGTAACTTTTCTATGAAAGTAACGTTCCCTAAGTCATACAAACACATTCATTGTTGGATCTTGCAACAATCGCAAGTTGTCATCTCACAAAACTAGAGTTGCCTTTATTCTGTCATCTTGTTGTGGGAAAGAGTGACCTCTGACCTGTCTCAAAAAAGGAATGAAATAAAGGAATACATAAATAAAAAGAAAGAAATGAAAATGAATGATTTTTAAAAAAAAAAAAAAAAAACCACTGTCAGAAAGAAAACTACACCACTAGGAGTCTAAAGGAGAGGTAGCCCAGTATGGTTTAATGATCAAGCTCTTATCAAGAAAAAAAAAAAAAAAGAAATCTGTGTTTTGCAGAAGTTTAAAGTCTGAAATGTCTTGTTATGTGAATATGGCACTGAAGTTTTCACTTTGGGGTAGGATCTCAGGGTTACGGTGTAGAGGTCGGAAAAGATATCGTTTCCAATGATAGACTGGTTTGTTTTGTTTTGTTTTGTTTTGATTTTTTACCATGAATAATTGCACAAGAAAGAAACAGACTCAGTGTGGATAGATATTTGACCATGACATTTTGATATGATTCTCCAAAGGGATGTGGGGGGAATTTTTTTGGATATAAGTAGCTCCCTTGCTTTCTGGGAGTGCCATGCCAATATCTTCTCTTTTCTGCCACTGCCTGTCCTGTGGCTCTGCCTTTAAAGATTTCTTTTTTGGTTTTTTTGTTTTTGTTACTGTCATCTACTGTTTCCCCACCTTTTTGTGGTAGCAATTTATCTAAGACCAATTCATGACCTGCCTGCTTTTGTGTCGTAATGTGGCAATTAGGTCGTGAGAATTGTACACACTGACCATTCTGTGGTGTTTGTCTGCAAGATATAGCTTCTTAGTTATGTGTTTGGGCGGGCATTTGAATATTTTTCATTCATTTTCTTACAATTATTGAAAAAAAAATCTGGACCTAAGGAATGAAGAGGAATGCTGGTGCAGTTAGCAGACCCAAGTTGAATATGGCTAAGATTTCAGCGACCATCTCATGAGCTGTTCCTACCCCCTTTTCAGTCTCTCTTATTCTTGTTTTTCTTTGAAATCTGACTTGATATACAATGTGGTGTTTTTGCCAAGTGTGAGTCTGACAGCGCTGAAATGCTCAGTGTGGTTGGCTGGGCTGTAGTGACTACATGGACTGTAATGATTACATGGGCTGTAATGACTACATGGGCTGTAATGACTACATGGGCTGTAGTGACTACATGGGCTGTAATGGTTACATGGGCTATAATGTTACATGGGCTGTAATGGTTACATTGGCTGTAATGGATACATGGGCTGTAATGGGTTACATTCACATGAGCAGAAAATGAATGGGTCCATACTGTCACTGTCTGCTCCTGCCAAAGAATAGGGAGTAGTCCATATTTGGTTCAGCATTAATCCCGCCCTGCTGTCTTCACAGGTCAGCACTCGGGGGGATCAAGACCCAAAGTGACAGTCCCAGTGGGGTTAGAGGTGAACTTGCGCAGAAAAACGTAGCATCGAGATTATGTCTAAGACTTTCTAACCTGCGAATGAAAAAAAAAAAAAAAAAAACTATTTTTTGAAAGTTGTTTCAACCCTGGTTAACTTGACATAATAGTTTCAGCCAGACCTGGTGCACTGCCACGGTTTTTGTTTGTTTGTTTGTTTATTGTGTGGGATTGTACAATGTTGATAAGTTTGTTTTCCCCTTACTTGTGCAGTTCGCTTTGTGTTGATCATACGAGCCTCTGTTTCAGTTTTATTCAGGAGGTATCACAGGGTGCTGTCTAGTTGGTATATGCTACACCACATGTTATGATCATGTGAGAAGCAACATTTAACAAACTGATTTTATTCCATTTCACTGCCGTTACAAATTATTGATTGCTTTTTCCCCCTTTTGTATTTATTGAGCAACCCTATTTTCTTGTGTTTTTTTTTCTGCTTTTTAGTTCATTTCTCAAGTGGCGTTAGTAAGAATGAGAGTATGTATGTGTCTGTGTGTGTGTGTGAGGGCACACGTTTGTTTTTCTCTATCATCCTAACAAAAGCAGCAATTTGTTGTTTCTCATTTTCAGTTTATCAGTGATAGTCTCATTGAATTGCCTGAGTTTGTTGGTCTTTCAGGATGGATGGGGGTGGGGTTGTTTCTTTGCTTCTTTTTCACCGTTTTTTTTTTTTGTTTTCTCTCTGATTGTTTCTCTTCCTTGTGTGTTTTTGTATGTTGGTAAGTTGATTTTTGCAACAAAAAAAACAGCTTCTAAGGTCATCATGTCTGTTTTATTTTTTTTGTCATTTCTTGACACATTAATTTATTTTGTTTGCTCATATACTGTAATGCTGAACTTGGTTTTAGAATTTTCACTACAAAATTTTAGTTTCACACCATTCTTCCTTCATCTTTTGTGAGAACGCATGCTTTACTTTATTGTCAGTTTCTCTGCATTCTTCTTCTTTAGTGAGAATTTGTGCTCAACTGTTAGTTTCTCACTATTCTTTCTTGTTTAGTGAGAGTTCATGCTTTACTTTACTGGAGAGTTTGTTTAAAATATGAAATGCCAAAATGTTTTCTTGTTGAGGAGGAACCCCGATGTCGTTCAGGGATTGATTTTTGCTTCCACCTAGAAAAACCAACGAATCAAACAAGTCAAGTGATAGAAAGCAGACATGACTTTTTTTCACCCATGTAAAAACAACAACAAAAATAGCCATCAAGAGTTTCAAGATAGAAGGGCAGAAAAGTGGCATGCCATGATTAATCAGGAAGAGAGAAACGTCAGTCAGCCAGCCCTTTTTGGTCAGCTGTGCCCCTCCAAGTCAGCGGTGTTTGTGACAAAGCTGTGGGACTGTGGATGTCACCAGCCTTAGTGGCACCGTTATGCAATGGGATCATCACACAGGCTTACAGCCCCACCGTTACCCCCAACTCTGTCATAATTGGTTTTATTGGGCACATTTCATTTTGGTGTTGGAGGGTATTTTTCAGCATGTTGAGTTAGAATGCCAACAAATACCATTTCTTCATATTCAGTTCTTCCTTCTTTTTTTTTTTTTTAAAGCAGAAATCTGACAGATTTTATCATTATAATGGAATTTTTTTTAGTAAAAAAAAGAAAATTAAAACAAAGGAAAAAATAACCAAATGTTTTGTCAAAAAAAACTTAGTATGCTATACTAGGACCAGCAATGCTCTTTTCAGATCTTGATGAATATGCATTGTCTTGATAGTCAGACTTTGAAAATGTGTGAATGTGTTATTGACGATGACTTCAGAGACATTTCAGTAATTTAATGTATGAAATGCTTTATTATGAATGGTCTGCAAAACACCATTTATTTTGGTACCCTTCACTGCAAAACGAATCAGCTGCTTTCTTCAATCCTTTACTACCTTATTGCCTATACCTCCAGTTTGGGGAAACTCTTCCTTAACAGGTTCCCATAATCAACAGTCAAACAATGTGGGCCTGAGTGGCTGTGAGCTAAGAGAGTTAGTTCAGTGTTATGTGCCAGTTTCCCCTTCCTGTCAACAGGAGAGCTGGCCTGACTGGCTGAGAGCTACAAGTACTGCACAGCTGCTCTGTGGCGGAGACCTCTCACGCCAACAAGGTATGACGGTAACAGAGCATTGAGAGAGGTGATGGGAGAAAGGCAGTGGCTGCCATGGACCTGAAGATCTCAAGCAGTCGCAGGATGTTTTTGTATTCCAAGTCTGTGAGTTTGAGGCCCCCATTGCGCCTGAGAAGGTTCTTTTTGCTGTCCCTTTGTGGTAGTTCTGGTGGTGTCAGTGTAGACTTAAGTTTTCTATGTTACCAGAGCCTGCCTTACGACAGTTGTGCTCATAATCCCTTAGGCTGTGCCTCTGAAAAAGAGCATCAGCTACAAAGAGAGTCGAGACTTAGTTGGAAATCTTCATATCGGTTGAGTGTCTTTTTATGATTCCTTCTCCTTTTTTTTTTTTTTTTTTTTTTTGACAGACCTGTTTTCTAAAAGGTGAAAAAGATTAAGTTTTCTTCTTTCATGACCCTTTTAGTCAGTTCTGTCTAATTGTCTGATAATTAGTTAGTGTTCATATGACTGAGCGTGTGTGTGTGTGTGGGGGGGGGGGGGGGGGGGGGTGGGGGGGGGGGGAACGACGGTGGTGTGTTAATTCATTTTAACTTTCCCCCATATTAGACCACACAAGGCAGGGGGATAAACAGAAATACTTCACAAATCTCGTATATGTACGATTACACCTTTCCTTCAAGAAATGCGCCCAGTGATTGACAGGAAGGTGATAATCTTTCCTTTTCCTTTTCTCTTTTTTCACATTTTTTTTTTCACCCTCTTTTTCCAGAATGGCATGAAGAGTATGTCAGGCCCCCCATGCCCCTTTTTCTATGTTGGTCATAAAAGGTGTTCAGGGCGTTCTGTAGAATTGGCCAGGTAAATAACATTGGTAGGGATAAAGAAAACGAAAACTGAGTGGTGTCAGACCATGGGGACAGTCTGTTCAGAGAGAACTGTCTGAATTCCACACAGAATAGCGGAGGTGATGAGAGGATTACACAGTACAGTATACATATTGCAGTGCAATGTACCATCAAAGGGGAGAGTACAATACAGTACAACAACAGCACTAGAGTACAATGCAGTGTGATATAGTGTTGTGCAGCAAAACTATGTGTAACTCTTGAAGGCTACAGTAAAAAAAAATAATGCCATGTTATACAACACAGGACAGTGCAGTCCAGTTCAGTACTACGAGACAGTAACATGCAGTCCAGCAGAATGCAGTATATGGCAGTCATAGAGTAGAATATAACTCATACCATGCAATGGGATTCATTGCTTTACAGTCCAGTGTGTAAATCAATATTGTACAACCTTTTCTTTATGAGACTGATGGTGGCATGGGAAAATAGGTTTTTGTAGAGTAAGGTCTTAGGGGAAAAAAGGCAGTCTTTGTATATGTGTACTCAGGGATGGTGAATTGCTGGGGGGAGTGGGGGGTAATAAAGTTACCAGAAAAAAAATGATCATAGTGCTAGAAACGGTAGCTTGATGTAGAATTTTCTTCGGTCGAGGTAAACAAGTCTTGATAGTATTATACCTCTTTATAGAATCCAATGATAATGCATGTTGAGGGGGTAAACGGGGGGGGGGGGGGGGGGTTTTGTTTCTTTTAAGTGGTTGGCTCCGTATTCATTAATTTGATAGCAGCATTTTACAGAAATACAGTAAATTTGCATCTGGCAGGCATGATTTGCAACATTTTCATTTTTTAAGGAAATTTTTGCAGGTCAGTATTAAACATTCATCTTGACAGCGGATGGCGGATTTGGATTTGTCACCAACTCTTGCTTGTCACTGGCCTCCAAACTTGTTTGTAGACTTAGAATGAATATCTTCACAAAGGTCATGATCTGATGTCTTTATGGGCTGTCAAAATTCCCACTTAAATGTTACGTCTGCGAGAGTCACACTGATATCACTGCTGTCACTCCTCAGACTTGTTCAAAGAGTGTCCTTGATACAGTTAGACAGAGAGAATTGGCTGGTCTGTTCATGGATTTTGTGAAAAATTTTCTGTCACTTTTCTGTGAAATATCTTTAAAGACCTTCAGAAGTTCTGTTCATCATGAGCAGATAAAGAAACAAGTACGAAAGGGATGTTCCTGCTATGGATATTTGCTGTCTGATTTGTAGATAACTCCCAGAAGGTGTGTCCATGTGTCTGAAGACTGAATCCTAGCATACTGGGATACTGCAGTTGAGTGTGAGATGCAAAAGACTGGGGGGGGGGGGGGGGGGGGGGGGTGTGAAAATTCACATCACAAACAAGGTAACAGGAAAGAACTTTGTAACAATGTTGCTTTTAAAGATGACCTTGATATTTAGCATTATTAGTGCGTGTTTGAGGCTTGCAACCTTGATATTTAGAATTATCAGTGTGTGTTTGAGGCTGCCAAGAAGAACAGAATGTTTACTTTTTTTTTTTCGTACATTCGGCAGTCCCAAAATTCTTTGTAGTTTCAGTATTCTTGAAAAAAAAAATTGAGCCTGCAGTTGAGACATGGGCCATCAGCATGCATTCAGCTTACAACACATATCGAGAGGAAGATTATAATGGCACGCCTGCTTATGTCTTTTGATATGCTTGTCAGTCTCTAGTGGGAATACAGAGGGGTCAGACTTCAGGGGTAAAGTGGTACTACAGTGTGCTGGTCACACTCGGAACATTGAGGGTGATCGTGAGGTTATGGTACAAAGAGGCTGTGTACAGAGGTGTCACTTCATACTCTCATGGATGTCCGTCGTGGCCGATGAAGACGTCAGTGACCCCGCATGTGTGAGCGCCAAGCCACACCACCGTTCGCTACAGTACAATGTTAAAACAGTACAATTTAAAACAGTACAAAGCAGTACTGCACAATGCAATATAGGAAAGTGCAAGATATTACAATGCAATACACTTGAGAAAAAAAAAAAGGCCAAACAATTTTTTTTTGGTTAAAAACACATGCAAAAAAAAATCAGTGCAATGCTGGAGATTGGTAGTAGGACATAGTGTGGAGCCAGGGCACTCCTGGTCTTCAGCTGTGCCTTTTGTATTCAGATCTATTACTGGACATTTTTTCCCTCTCTGCAAACATGACATGATAATGTATGAGAGCCCTCTGTGTCAGTCTGAGCCAGCTGTGTGTGTGTGTACTGTAGCCATCATATTGTGGGTGCGATGTAAGTATGTCCTCTTTTTAAAGTCTACAGTGTGAAAATTTGGCTTGTTCGTTTTGATATCTGTGCTTGAATGTATGTTGGTTCACTTTAATGAGTGTGTTTCAGTGTCAGTATTGTTTTGCTGGTTTACTTTAACAAGCATGTTTCAGTGTCAGTATTGGGCAGTCACTTTATCATCTTGTATGGTGGATAATGTCGGGTAGCCATTTGAGTTTGTTTTCAAAATTGTGTGTGTACTTTGATGTTTTTGAGACTGTGTGCTCAACCGTCGTGGCTGTTTATACGATTAATTGATTTTGTTTTTGTTTTCCCTGTTGAATTTATTTACTTAAGTGTTTCTGTGTGTATTAGTGTTTCATGTTGGTATTTCTGTATTCACTTGCAGAATTTTAAGTGTTTGTTGGATGGTTTCTGTTCAGAAGTGAATACAATTGTTCTAGGATGAGACTCGCGCATACTTCACTTTTCTTGTGCGGATTTTTTTTTTTTTTTTTGCCCTGTTGCAGTTTACTTTTTTTAACAGAAAAAAAAGGAAAGAGAGCTGACCTTTGTGACATTTATTATTGTTGGTTTAAGAAATCCAGGCAGTGGTTGAGAGATCTGTGAACAGACATCATTCCCTGTCTTTTGGTTTAGTTGCATTTGCCATCTTTTCTGGATTTTAGTCACTGCCTTTAGTGCTCTGAAATAGAGTATTATTTCTCAGGATGATCTATTGCTTTTTTTTTTTTTCTTTTTTTTTTTTTAAACTTTAAGAAATGGTTCGGTAGTGGAGAAATGGTGTGTGTGTGTGTGTGTGTGTGTGTGTGTGTAGTTTCTCTCCAACTACTGGATTGGTGTTGGTAAGCAAGGTTGATGAATAGTTGGAATCATAACCTAAGACTCAGCTGAAGCTGATCCATTGTTACAGCCGTAGTCTGACTTCAGCATCAAAGTGGTAAAAAGAATAAAAGACAAAATGATACCGTAATGATTTCAGCAGAAAAGACATGTTCTTTGCCACGATGAAGAAAAGTTTCAATTCTAAGGCGCTTCCGTGCCAAGCTTTGATGATACCTCGGCTTTGATTAGCTCTCTACGGCCATGCCTAGTGTGAATGTATACATGCCCACGTTGGCAAGTTCTCAGGACTGACACATTTCTTAGTGTATGATGATAAGTTCATGAGACTGGTGAAGCTTGATGATCTGACCAATATTACTAACATCTCTCTGATGTGACCCTCCTCTCGTTGTTATTGAATATAATTCAAAGGCAGTACTTGAGACTGTGGGTATTGCATGAATTTGGGTGGTTAAAAGGAAAAACGTCTATATAGCTTGATCACATTTGTGTGCGTGCGTGTGTGTGTGTGTGTGTGTGTGTGTGTGTGTGTGTGTGCGCGCATGTGTGTGTGTGCTCACCTTTATCGATGATTTTATGTATTTGTTATTAGATGCTGTGTGTCTTTCATGTAGATCAATGTCATGTGTTTGATATGGACTCAAGAGTTGGAACATTTAATTCGCCCATCCGTCATCAGCTGAACTGACAGGGATCAGCAAAGTAGGCACTGGCCTGAGGAATCCCGTTTTGGGACAGGCTAGAGTACGCCAGTGCCAAATGCATTAAGTAGCGTTGTTAATAATCAAGGTCTTTCATGCATCCTCCTCCACAATTTTGCACCTTTTTTTTTCAGTTTATCAAAGGAATTGCTTGTGTATAGTTCAGATGATTGTACTGCACTAGGCTGGTGTCAGTCTGACTTTACGTTTGGCACCGTCCCACCACAGATTTTGGATGTGATGCTTGAGAGCTGTAAAATCAAGTTTACATGTTCAGCATTATTCCTAACAGATGTTTTTTCTTGAAGTGGAGATTGCCCACACATTTTTTTTTTTTTATAGACAGTTTCTTTTCCAGTCATCTTTCCATACTCCCTCATCGGCATTATTCCAGTACGCTTATTCTGTCTTCCCCAGACACACACCCATGCGCAGTTTGATATGGCCCGCAACATTACAGTAGTTGCTGAATTAGCATGAGTGTGTGTCTCTCTCCGAGTGGCACCGCTATGTCTTCCCAACAACAGGCCCCACGAGCATCTACAGGATCTGTATGAGCAATGTTATGCAGAGTGAAAGAGGTTGCTTATAACATGATAATCATGTTGGGACCATCTGGTTCAAGGGCTGCTGTCGCAGGCCACAGTCCAGGGTATGAACAACGGCTGTATGATTGCTGTCATCAGGTGGGGGCATAGTAGTTGGTGACCTATATGAGTTGGATTAGAACAGTTGAGAAACAGCATGATAGTGACTTCATAGTTGTCTCCCTTGATGAGATTACACTTGATGTCCTGATATTTATTGCTCCATGTTGGGCTGCAGTACAATAAGTCTGTATGTGGCTGTGTAAGGACTGGTCCAAATGAGCTGCTTGGGTGTAACGCTGTTGAAGGAGTGAAGGAAGTGAGGGAACGAGCGAGAGGTTGCAGTCCATGTGCCCACCACCATGTTCCGGGATCATGGAAGAGTCCTGGGCAGCGCTCATCTCTTCCAAATATCCTGATGCCTTTTGGATTTTTTTCTTTTGTTTCGTTACCACTGAATTCTGGATTTTTAACATTGCTATCTGGTCTAAGGCTACGATGGGTTTTTTCCCCTCCCTTTTTTTTTTATGGCCTGTTTACAGGATTGACCTGCAACACAGTGTTAACCCATCTCGCACAGCCATTCAAATGTGGTGGACCCTTCTGTCACAGCTGTTCTGTCTGCTAGAGGTGGTTCTTCATGAGTTCAGTACAACATGCCCCCTGTGAAACCAAATACGCAGTAGGAAAAGTTCCACATCGACATGTGTGTCAGGAATCAGCTTGTTGGAGGAATGATCCCTACCAGTCAGAGTAAACTGGAAAACTGAGGAAAACACCGGAACTTAACAAGGAAAGATGCTTTTTGGTTGTAAGTTAAGTCAGGAGTTTGCCTTTATGCTGAACAAGTAAAAGAAAATGCAAAAAAAAGCACGTACAAATCTACAAGGAAGATCATAGTTGGGACTGAAAAAAAGGCTTCATTCTGCTTTTGTTTGAATGCCAAGACCATACAAAAAAAAAAAAAAAAAAAAAAATCAGGAACAATGTGTGGAAAAATGTGTGAATACTGTGCCATCATAGATTTTGCCCTTCTGTTGGGAGCATTTTGGGGATGCCCTGACCTGTTGGGAGCAGTGCTATGCCTTCTAAGTTCCAGTAAAATTTTGAGTAAGGAACGGTCTGGAAATTGTGTGCTGATAATCCTGTACATGGAGGGTTTTTTTGGCTGTTTATAGTAAAATTCAACACCCTGAACTATTCATCACTATTGAAACGTGCTTGGCATTTCTCTTCACATGAGACAGTTTGTCTTCCGTTTTCAGAGTACAGATGCCATGATTGAGGGGCTGGTATTTGAAACATAGGTTTTGGTCACTTTTTTTTTTTTCCATTTTAAAACTTTGTTGATTTGATATTTTTTTTCTTTTCTGTTTTGTCTTGTTAGTTAGGAGGTGTTGAGTTTTTTTTTTTTTTTCTGTTTTGTTAGTTAGGAGGTGCAAAGTTGTCACAGACTTGTTTATTATGTTGGTGTCACAACTTTGGGCTCATATCCACCCCAGATGATATATATATACCTGTTGTGAAGGCTTTTTGTTTCTGTTTTCCTAAATGAGCCATATGTACACTTTATGCTGCATTGAAAGTTCAGCACCAGGAACCTGGTCGTGGAGGCTTTGATAGATTCGTGTGGAAGACAGCACCTTGTTGTAGGCAGAACTACAACCAATATCTTCCCTGTGTTCACACGAACAAGACACGCATAACTATCTGTGAAATGCAAAGAAGGAACATAAACCAGTATTTAAATGCACTGTGGTACAAACCATGCATCGAATGTCAGCACACACACACACACACCACACACACACAAACTACGTAGATCAGTATCAAAAGTTACGCTGTGACGTTGTGTTCAGAGCTTCAGTTTTTTTTTTGATTTATCATATGAATCAACATTTCGACTTCATTTCTAGATAGGTTTTGAATGATGACATTCTTACCCTTCAACAGCTTAGACTTTTTTTTTAAGTTCTGTGAATAAAAACACATTGTTTAAAAACGAACAAAAGGAGTTTACTTGGAGAGTTTGGGAATGGATGTGGTCTTTGAACCGTTTTCCTCTGTTCTTTTTCCCATGCTTGCATGAGGCAATTTTAGCTGGTGTAATCGTATCCTGGAACTGCACATAGCACATTTTATCTGTTGACTATATGTACTTCAGACAAAGCGGGGAAACAGATTTTAAGTGTGAGAGAATGCCGAGGCAGCCTGTTGGGGGCTAACCCTTGAGAAGATAATACAAGGAATGCCGAGTCTACATTGTTCATTGCTGAGGCAGAAACATGATGAATTCTGCTCAGTATGCAAACAACGTCATGGTCGCTTTACAAGGATGTTGGTGTGTGGCGAGAAAATGCTTCATAATTGTTGAAACCTTATACTTAAACAAGACAATCCAGAAAGTCCTCTAAACAAGATGCCATTGCCATCGCTACTACCTAACATGGGCAGTACAAACCTGAGGAGGGGAACCTTATTTTTCTTTTTTTTTCCTGTCTCCAAGACGTAACTCTGTGCTGTTCTTTCAGGGCCCACCCCCACCCTCTGCACAGCCTCACCCAAACCTGATGGTCCCAGCAGCATCAGTGGTGACCCTGCATTGTTGCTAAGGCACTTGGGTGGTGGTCAGTGATGCCTGTTCTGATGTAAAGTAAACATGACCCCATATATACTAAGCCCAGTATTACCCAACAGTAGCGGCTTAATTCTGGATCCAGAATGAGTGAGGGGTATCACTTGGTGCCCCAAACCTCCACTACGATCCCCTAGCGCTTGTTGCTGTGGATGAATGGAGACAGTAACTTCCACAGTGGGAAGGTAAAATACTCCAAATATAATCACCACTACATCAGTGTCAGTCTGTTTTGTGATGTTCATTTTTCCTGGTACACATTCTTTATTGCCATTTGTCAAATGCCTTCCTCTGGGAGTTGCAACCTTGCCGTGGTCGGAGCTTGCATGGTCCCGTGATCCCTTGGCTTTGCTGGAGGGGGCATCAGTACTTGAAGATAGGCAAGTATTTTAAAATGCTTCTAGGCCTGAAAAGTCAAGTTGCTGTCTGGCCTAAGCACAGTGTGGTAAGGAGTTGATGCCCCTGGTAGGGCCTCCCATGTCAGATAGGCTACGGGTGAGGATCCTGACTAATAGTAACCCGCCTTTCTCCTTTTCTTGTTTTCTGCCTTTCTTATTTGGCTCTTTTCCATCTTCATCTCCCCTTCAAGTCTTCTTTTCCACACTCTTTTTCTCTCTGTGGTCTTCTTAAGATCCGCCATGTTTGCTGTGCAGTGCGACCTGTGACGGAGGGGAATGAGATCCTGGTGATTGAGAGGTCCAGCGCCCTCAACACATCTTTGGCTCGGACCTCTCCTAGACAGGAGGTACACTCTGGCCCGGGTGTATTAATCGGCTCCCCCTTCATGGGGCTGGGTCAAGACAGGCAGTTCTCCGGCTGGCCAAGGTAACCCCTGCAGTGTTCAGCTCTCTGTTCCCGGGAGTTGGGCATGATCATGGGGGATAGGGTTGGTAGGTTTCTGTCTGTTGTATATCTCTCCTGAAACCTGGAAGGGGTCAGACAATGATTTCTTGGCCCTGGCCCCTTAGTTGGACTCCATGGTGGGGGTAAGGGAGAGATGAAATTTCACACATACAAAAATGGCTTCTTCACAAAAAAAATCCCCCCCCCCCCCCAAAAAAAAAAAAAAGTCGATTTAATTTCACGAAGGTTGTCACAAGTCTGATGCGGACTCGGATTCCGATACAGAAACAAGAAAGATATCAGGATTTTGGTCCTCTTGGCTGATAATGGAAAGTACGGAGCAGGACAAACCAATTTCTGCGTTAAGACCCATGTGCTATATACAGAAGGGCTTCCAAGGTATTGCAGGAGACCCACAGTCCATAATAAAAGACTCTGAAATGATACCTTTCTTATCCAGTGCAAGAATAAGAAACAATCAGAGCGGCTGCTGAAAGCTACAAAGCTGGTAGACAGAGATTGAGAGAGATCTGGGTGACTCCCCATAAACAGCTGAATTCCTCTAAGGGTGTCATTCGATGCCCAGATCTTAGAGGTGTCAGAGGCAGAGATCAAGGCAGAACTTGCATTCCCAGGGTGTGACAGAGGTGCATAGGGTGACAGTTAGAAAAGGTGCAGAAAAAGTGCCCACCAACACCCTCTTTCTGACATTCTGCAACCCTTTGTTACCTCCAGTCATTAAAGTAGGATACTTGAACGTCCGTGTTAAACTATATGTTCCTGTCTCCAATGTGATGTTTCAAATGCCAGAAATTTGGACATGTCAGAGATCGCTGCTGCAGGGAGGAGGTGTGCGGTGTTTGTTGCAAGGCAACCCATGATGGGCCTTGTAAAGATCCAGCTCATTGTGCAAACTGCGGTGGCAGCCACCCCTCCTCTTCACGCAATTGCCCAGTTTGGATCCAGGAGTCCACCATCCAAAGAGTAAAAACCGAAAGAAAATCTCCTTTGAAGCGCGCAAACAAGCTGTTGGTAGTCAAGACATCAACAGTGTCTCCATATGCTTCGGCTGTGAAGAAAGTTTCAACCCGTTTCAGTCTGCTGCCAGACTGATAAATTTATTTTCAGCAAAACATTGCAAGGTAGAATGTTAAACTCTGGTGAAAGCAAATCCACCACCTCCCAACTCAGAGTGGGTGCCCCCAGTGGAGGCCACCCTTCAGACTGCCCAGCAGTCTACTCCATCTGCTGCTGGGCAGAATAAAAAGCCAGCCCTCCCGCCTCGAACTTCTGTGAGCAGTGCCCGTGCGGGCAAGGGTGTTCAACCGAGTGTGGAGATGGTAGAGATGAAAAAAAACCTCCACCATCTCCAAAACCCAGGCCTTCTTCACCTGTGGGAAGTCTGCCAGGAGGTCTGAAGACCAAAACAGTCCAGTCCAACTTACTAATAAATTCGCTCCACTGAATGCAGACGATGACGAGGAGATGACCTGATTTCTCTCCTATTCATCCTCTGCACCATGGACAGTACAATAATCCATTGGAATATCTGTGGCTTACATTCAAACTTTGAGGGAGCTGCAGCTTGTGTGTCAAACGTTAAAACCTTGCATCATAGCTCTTCAAGAAACTAAGATTCAAAGCCAGAAGACCTTCACTCTTTCTGGCTTTAATATTCTTTCCAAACCTGCACAACCATCCACATTGGGACTAACGGGTGGTGTTGCCCTTCTTATAAACAAATCTTTGCTGACTACCTCCCTTAAGGCTATAGCTGCGAGAGTCACTCTCCACAAAAAACTATTGCAGTTTGCTCACTTATCTGCCATCTTCTGTCCCGGTTTGTCGTCAGGACCTTGTCAGTCTGATTGGAGACCTTCCCCGACCTTTTTTGCTGTTGGGTGACTTTAATGGACACAATCCTCTCTGGGGTAGTGTCAATTCGTCATTCAGAGGTCTGCTTCTTGAAGATGTCCTTTCCGACTTTGATTTGTGTTGTCTGAACGATGGATCTCCAACTTACCTCCACTCTTCCACAGGCTCACTTTCGTGTTTAGATTTGTCGATATGTGACCCCTCGCTGGTCCTGGATTATGAGTGGTCTGTCCATGACGATCTGCACGGAAGTGATCATTTTCCTGTTCTATTAAAACCCATACTAACTGAAAATGCCTGTCTCACAACATCTTAATTATAAGAAGGCAAACTGAATCTTTTTGCAGCCAGTACTTCAAAGGAACTCCAGGAAATTGACATTCTTCAGAGTCCAGACCCTGCAGAATCTCTAACCAATACTGTGATAAACTGTGCTAAAACCTGTATTCCAATGTCTTCCAACAAACTCCAACTGCCCCAAAACACCCTCGTTTAATTCTGACTGCCAACAAATCTCAAAAAAGTATGCAAACAGGCTCAGCGTCGGGTATACCAACGACCTTCAGGTCCCAATGCTGGAGCCCATCAAAAACTGTGCCAAATCAAGACATACTTTCAAAATCAGTAAACGTCAGTCTTGGAGAAACTTCTGCTCCAGGCTGACATCTAAAACTTCAAAGAAAAAAGTTTGGAACATAAACAGAAAAATCAAAGGAGAGGAACCACCAACCCTATCACCTGAAACTTGCTGATGCTCCGATAACTGAAAAACAAGTTGTTGCCAGTCTGCTGGCCTCCACCATCCAGCAGAACTCATCTCAAAATAAATCTGCAGCCTTTTTAAGAAACAAACAAATTAGAGAGAAATCTTCATATAATTTCACATCAGACAACTCTGAAGCCTACAATCTTCCTTTTTACAATCAGTGAACTAAAATCAGCTTTGAAAACCTGTAATGATTCTGCACCTGATCTGGGTGATATTCATTATCAGGTTTTGAAACATTTTCCAGAAAGCTGTCTCTCCAGACCATTCTTCAAGCCTGCAACCATATCTGGACCACAGGGTGCTTGCTTTCCACCCTCCTGGCCGAAAGCCCTGATCATTCCAATACCTAAGCCTGGAAGTACCTTACCAACCCTTCAAACTATCGTCCAATAGCTCTGACCAGCTGCCTCTGTAAGCTGATGGAAAAGATGGTCAATTCCCATCTGATGTGGAAGCTGGAAACTGATGGCCTTTGGCCAGCGAACAGTGCGGGTTCCGGAAGTACCACTCGACAGTTGACCATTTAGTCCATCTGGAAAACCACCATCTGCAATGCCTTTGTCAATAAACAGCATGTGGTCGCTATCTTTTTTGACCTAGAAAAGGCGTATGACACCACGTGGAAATCATGAATCCTTATGGACCTGCACAGACTTGGTTCTCGTGGTCATCTGTCTATGTTTATTCAAAACTTTCTGGCTGATCGGCAGTTCCAGGTGCGTGTTGGCACCACACTCTCTGACATCCATGGGCAGGAGTTGGGTGTACCTCAAGGGAGCATCCTTTCTCCTGCCCTTTTCAACATTAAAATCAACGACATTGTGAAATCAGTAAACGAGGGCTCCGAGTCCTCTCTATTTGTTGACGACTTCGCGCTGTACGCAGTTGGAGCTTCTTACGCCAGTGTACAGCGTCGACTCCAACTTTGTGTCAACAAGATCCAACAGTGGGCCAAGGAAAACAGGTTTACCTTCTCAAGTAACAAAACTCAGTGAATCCATTTCCACAATTTTCGTCAATTCTTTGCTGATCCTGAAATGCGTCTGGACAAGTCCACCATTCCAGCTGTAAAAGAAGCCAAATTTCTGGGGGGTATATTTTTTTTTTTTATCAAAAACTCAACTTTCTCAGCCACATTAAAACCTCAAAACCTCTTGCCAGAGAGCTCTGAATATTCTGCGGGTCGTAGCACACACTGACTGGGGCACTGATAAGAACACTTTGCTGCACCTCTACAGAGCCTTGGTCTGTTCCAAACTGGACTATGGCTGTGCTATGTATGGCTCTGCAAGACCGTCTTACCTAAAACTCTTGGACCCTATCCACCATCAAGGGCTTCGTCTCTGTCTTGGAGCATTCCGCACCACCCCTGTGTACAGCCTGTACGCAGAGGCAGGTGAACCCTCACTGTCCAACCGCAGGCTGAAAAACTATCTTTGAATTACTATATCAGACTGTTCTCGGAACCGGAAAACCTTGCCTATGACTGTCTCTTTGACCCTCAGTTCCAAAGTAAATTCGAAAACAACACTAACTGTATTCTGCCATTTGGTCTTCATATGTAGCCTCATGCGCAGAAAGCAGGTCTTGACCTAGGAGTTGTGTCCGATTTTTGCAAAGTTTCCAGATAAGCCTCCGTGGACCTTTTTCACACCAGAGATTCGTTTTTATTTACAGCTTTTCGCAAAGAGTCAACCAGCTCTCTGGGACTTGCACGATGTGAGACACAAACATTTTACAGCAGATTCCATGAAAACCTTGTTCAGATATGTTCCGCCTGACGCGATCTTTGAGTTCTTGAAAGAGGTTAACATTTTTCATCGGATCTGAGATTTTACAGTGGAAAGATTTTAACAAAGTTTTGGTTGAGTTTTTAGACAATGCATTTTAAAGAATTGTGTGAATGAATGACCTGTGAGTTGATTTTAACGTGGTGACAGCCCTGATATGGCCCTGTGCGGTCGGCTGGGCTATAAGCAACATTATCTTATCTTATCTAATGCGCAGAAAGCAGGTCTTGACCTAGGAGTTGTGTCTGATTTTTGCAAGTTTCCAGATGAGCCTCCGTGGACCTTTTTCACACCAGAGATTTGTTTTGCTTTTGCAGCTTTTCACAAAGAGTCTACCAGCTCTCTGGCATACAAGGCATTGTATGCTGACCTCTGTTCAAATTCCCATCGTATCAGAAAAAAATGTTCACTGACGGTTCCAAGTCTGTAGATGGAGTGGCATGTGCCGCCTATTGCCCTGGTGCTCCTTCTCAAATACGGTTAGAACATGTTCCTTCAGATGCTTCTGCTTACTCTGCTGAACTTACAACTCTGGTTCTGGCACTGAGGATAATCTCACAATCTAAGAAGAGGGACTTTCTGGTTCTGTCAATTTCACTGTCTGCTTTGGAGGCCATACCTGGCTGCAACCTTCAGCATCCTGAACTTTTCACACTTCTTTGAACTTTTTACCAAGTTGAAAGTGGAGGGTTACAACATTATTCTGGCTTGGGTTCCTGGTCATGTTGGCATCGGAGGGAATGAAATGGTTGATTGGTTGGCCAAGAATGCCACAACAGAGAAATTGTCCAACATATATATCCCCTGCTCAGATCTGAAACCCAAAATTAACGATTATGTCAGAGACCTCTGGCAGGAGGATTGGAATACACAGATGGATAAAAAACTCTTTCAGATCCATCCAAACCTTAAGGAGTTCCTCTCATCTGTGTCTCTGGTGGTCGTAAGGAAGAAACATTTCTGCCGGCTGCACACTGGCCATTCATATTTTACCCATTCATACCTTTTAAAGAGTGAAGAAGCTCTGTGGTGCATTCCATGTCATGTACCACTCACAGTGAAACATATTCTTTTAGAGTGTTGGGACTTGCACGATGTGAGACACAAACATTTTACAGCAGATTCCATGAAAACCTTGTTCAGAGATGTTCTGCCTGACGTGATCTTTGAGTTTTTTGACAAAGATTAACATTTTTCATCTGATTTAAGATTTTACTGAAGAAAGATTTTTAACGATGTTTCCGGTGCGTTTGTAGAAGATGTAATTTAAAGAGATGTGTGAAAGTTTTTTTTTTTTTTTTTTTTTTTTTTTTTTTTTTTAAAGATGACTTGTGAGTTGCAGTCGGCTGGGCTATAAGCAACATTACCTTATCTGTCACATGTCAGCTGCATGCTATTGATAAGCTCCTTGTGGAGCACTGAGACTGCAATAGGATAAGTCTGGGTATAGCTGTAGATACAGAAAGCTGAACACATCGTGTGTAATGCCACAGTAAGAGCATGGAACAGGTGGCAGTAAAAAACAAAAGAAGAGAACAGAGGTTAGAAAGAGAGGAGGTGTGGCATGTTATTCAGACTGTCAACATTTCTTGCAAAACACCACTGATTCATGAACTTCAGCAGGATGGACTGCCATGAGGGAAGCGACCAAATGAAAAGTCTTGTTACACAGAAGTACAGGTGACCGCTTTCTTTTTTGTCTAAACACACACGCACACACTCATGCTTGCACTTCTAACATGGTCAGACTGTGTACTTTTACAATACGGAACACATTCTGAGAAAAAAAAAAAAACCTTCGGTTAAACGTTTATTACCTTGACCATCATGTAAAACAAGTAAAAGGCAAACAGATCATAGCACCAAATCAAGGAAGCATTTTCTTTTTATGCATTTCCAAATAATTACCACATCATGAAAGGATAGTAGTTGAAGAATATGTTGTGCATGTGTGTATTTTCAGACAATTATTGTTTGGATAATGATGAGCAAAGAAAATTTTTTCATGAAAAAAAAGCTAGAAAAAAAGAAAAGAAAAATTGTTACCCAATCTCTCTGAATTGATGATTTTTATTGCTCGGGAACAAAAGGCTCTGCTTCAATTAAAATTCTGTTTTTCAACAAACTTTTCTGTGCGCACACACACACTCACATATATCTCCATAAAACAGAAAATAGGAAAAATGGCTAACACTGAGGATTCCTAGCAACTCTGTTTTCTTTTATGATGCTACCTTAACACTAAACCTTTATTCAGACCCTGTGTCTGAGCATCTGAACTCATTTTCATTCCAACTGGTTTTAAAACTCAAACATACTTAGATCCACAGAATGTCACCAGAAATTCCTGTTGAATGTTGTCAATTTTGCTGTGTAACATTAGGATGCCATTTCTTTTCTTTCTTTCTTTTCTTTCTCTCTTCTGGCTGGTTGGTCTGGTTCATGACAGTTTTTTTTTTTTTTTTCAACCTGGTGACTATTCTGTGCACTATCCTCAGCGGCATCAGGTCTTTCTTTTGTATCGTGTTATCCTAAAATACATTGTAGCCACCTCTAAAGTCTATCGTGCTTAATTGTACCAGTGTTGGGCAAAAAAGCAAAAAACAAAATGCTCATCTGACCACTCATGCGTATATATATATCGGGGCTTTTCTGAACCGAGATCATATGAGTAAACAGCCATCTCGACAGTTATGAAAGTCTAGCATTCACAGATGATTAATGCTGGCAAAATCTTTGCACTGTTGAAGCAAATGATGATTCAAATGATGGTTTATTTAGTATGCACCACACATCTCGAAACACTACACACATACCAATGACATTAAGATTTTTTACTCCAGTTTCTTTGTGCAAGTCGTCTGGAGAAATCTGACAGAACAGTACATAATACAAAAGGCATTAAAACATGTCATTAAGAAATGCAACGACGAAAATATTAACGCAATCCAATCTATCAATACATGAATATACCCAGGTAAAAATGTATAAAAATGTATATTTATAAATGTCAGTTAACAACTTGCCAGCCTTTAGAGGAAACATTTTCATAGATTGGAGGAACGCTATGCAAGGATGGGATTGAAGACTTAGGACCTAAAGCAAGTAGCAAACAAATAAGCCCGTGATTGAATAATGTCTTATGAATGTCTTTACATTCTGTACATTATGAGGGCTTTCCATTCATGTTCTTTTCTCAGAATTTCTACCATAAATAATAGTTGAGTCTGCTGTTGATTTAACACTGATAACCCTGTTTCTTCATTCATTGTGAAGTTTGTGTGTGTGTCTGTGCGTTTTTTTTTTTGTTTTTGTTTTTTTTTTTTTTTGTTTTCATTCGTTTTTTGGGGGGGGAGCGGGGTAGAGGGTACTTGTTTTTTTCTTTTCCTTTCCTTTTTTTTTTCCCCATGTTTTCCATTTTGCGGCTGGTGAAAAAGGTATGTAATGGAAAAAAAAAAAAACGTTTCATATTTTACCAGGCATCGCTTTTGACTACACTTTTCCAATGATGCAGATCCCCTGTGACCCATAGAGTTTGTTACATAGGTTTTACTGTGTGTTTCTTCTGTGTTCATGCCTCTTCAGATGAGGCGTGTCACACAAGACTCGCGCATTTGTCAAAGAATCCTGAAGAGTTTATATCTGAACGAACAATGCGGGTCACCCATGACCCATACACATGCATAAAGAATGGGTCCTCCACAACTCAAATCATTGGAAGTGTATATTTCAAATGATGCAGCTGATTATTTCTTTCCTTTGTAATGCATTTACACCCAAAACTGACAGCTCGCTGGGTCATGATAACTAAAAATGTCATAAGAAAATTTTAAACAGATATATAATGATTTTATTGTGTAACTGGGTTGTGAGTGACCAAGGACGGACAACAACAGATGAATAAAACACACACACACACACAATGAGGATTGACTAAGAAACGAATCAGCCAAGGAAGACGGTACTTAACATCATAAAAGATCACATGAGAATACCCAGAAACTGAGAGAGCGTGAGAGTGAAGATATTTCAGCACGTAAGTCGAGTGTGAAAAACATGAAGTGTCTTGGTTTGGTGAGGGTAATGATGAAGGACTCTGGAACAAATCTGGATTAAAATCGTGCACAACGCCGTCGGGTAGAAGGCCCAACCCCCAACTCACCATACCCCTGCTTTTAGGAACATACTGGAAGATTCACGTGCCTAATATCATCTGGTGATGAATACACATTAAATAAACCACTGAACTGAACTCAACTGGAAGATTCACGCACACAAACCCTGACCCCCCCCCTCCACCATCCATGCAGCCTGCTTATTCTTCCCAGCCTGAAAAACCTAGGGTATCGGTTCTCAGGAATGAAAACGACTGAGAGTCAGTTTTCATCAGTTCCATGGTCTGGTCACAAGGTCGTGTGGCACCCCTGTTTATGACACTTATTTCAAAATACTCCGAGACATTAGCGGATATTTTTTTTTCTCCCAGTAGTCTAAATACAGACTGATAGACTGTCTCTTCCTTTGATCTAAACACAACAATTTTTTTTCTTTAAATAAAGAAATAAAAACTTTCCAAAAGAATTTGACATTGGGACGGAATCATCAAAAAGACGTATCATGACTGGACGGAATACAAAGGACAGAGTTGTGAGATACCAGTGGTGCCCAACAGTGATGGTGTGGTATACCTTTCACACACTGTGGTACATGCTGCCCCATTAACCAAGGCAACTTGCAAAAAGGTTGTGACTCTCTCTACCACAATATTCATGGATACATGAACTTGGACCTGACTTCTATTCTAATTAACCAGTGATAATCATGACATCTGCATTCCAGTAAATTTTCTGTTTTAGGTATGAAGATTGTCTTTTAGCACCTTTTGTTTCCCTTTCTTTTCTCTTTTCTTTAAGTGGACATGTCATAAATCTGTAAGAGAGAGAATCAAGCTCCTTTTGCTTAAATTTATGACGGATCAGTACCACGTTTCTTTCTTTTATGGTGTCTACCTTCAAGTAACGCTGGCAAATCATCACTTCCGTGCACTGGCAAAAAATACCATGTTCTTTATGTTAACCCAAAGATGCCTTGGAGACTTTTCACTTTCTCGATGTATTGGCATCTTCTCATGATCTAAAACCCTGAACATCACTGCAAATAACCTGTTCCAAGCCCTAACTGTGCCATCCCCAACTCAAAATTGTTGAAAAAATAGAATCGGCTGCACTGTCATGTAACAACACATTTTTACTTGTTAATGCCTGCTGCGTGTCTATTTCAAATCTTTAGCATGTCCCTGACGATAAGTGTTCTTTCTGGCAACAAATGCCTGGGAAGATTTTGTAGGCTGCTCATATTCTCCAATGACACCCCTTTCTTTTTACATTTTTAACCCCTGGCTTACACTTATAGCATGGAACCATTTTAATTTTCTAAATCCCGAAACAACAGTCCTTTCTTTAACACTTGATTAATCACAAACTGCCTTTTAATCTCTCTGTTTCACTTCCACTCCAGATCCGTACGCAACCCTTTCTTCAAACAGGTTTTAATCCCAAACCTACCAATTAAATATTCCCAAGCTACCTCAAACATTTCAATCATTTTTTGTTCGTGAATGCCCACCAGTGGTACCTCCCAATTTCAAGCCTAATCCTACCCAAATCTTCAATCACTCCATTACAGATCCTCGACTCCAGTCAGCGGCACAGTATAAGGGTACGTGTCCTCCACCTTGGAGCTGCTGATGAGGACCTCGATGGTGGGGCGGTCCCTGTCGTCCGTGGGCACTTTGGCGACCAGACGGACCACGTCCATGCCGCTGAGGACCTTGCCGAAGACCACATGAGAGCCGTCCAGCCACTTGGTAGCCTTCAAGGGTAATGAAGAACTGACAGCTGTTGGTGTTGGGCCCTGCGCACATACACACCTCTCCATCTTGGAAGCAGGCATTTGACATGCTGGAAGACCAGTTTCAAGAGACTAAAGTGTGCACACCATACAGTGTTTCAGAGCCACATCAGGGCAAGGTGTATGCATACCCTTTTCTAGACAACTAGGGGGATAATCATGTCTCCACTAAGAATTCTCAAAGGTATGGATGGGTTTTTTTTTTTTGTTGGGTTTTTTTTTTTACATTTTTTGTTTCTATGCCAAAAGCTTGATTTGCTTCACCATCGTAAACACTTTCACCCCTCAGATAAGCGTCACCTGGCAACAAATAGAGAGCTTTCCAAGGGAGTGTACTGTCATAGTACTGGGCCGTCATTTGGCAAATTGGTTCAAAGAAGCAGAGGCTAAGCTTTTCATCAAGAAAGCGCTTGTTTGCTAATCAACTTACTAAATAAGTGGCACTTTGTGGCTTGTGGCAAAAAAAAAAAAAATCAAGTTTTGCAAATCTGATAAGAGTTGATGAAATTTGGTTCAAACCACACATCTCCAAAGCAATTATCAGTAGGCGATCAAACCTCTGAGAAGTCATACATATCCTTACCCATTTCATGACATTTTTTCTCATGCTTTTCAGCTTCCAAGAGTACTCTGCACCCATTTCTATATGTTCTGAAACTCTGATACTATCTGATAAACCATTCAGTGTTATACATTTTATGAGTGTTGGGATGCATACTTTCCATCATGAAAAGTGCATTCAATAAGACTTTTTGCACATCTTTGTGAATATTCACTTAAGCATAATTAAGCGGGCCCTCACACAGATGACATTGGTGCATGGTTTTGTGGGCAATATTCTTTAAATACCAAAATCCAACAACAACAAAAGACCACTACATATACATAAAAAAAAACCCACAATTCACCTTCTCATATAAGAGTATCACATCAGTGAAAGGCAAGGCAGAACATACACAGCACGTAACAAAACCATGTTTTTTTTTTTCTCTGTAAATTGAGTTAGCTTGAACAGCTACCTGAAAAAAAAAAGTTTGTAACTGAAATGTACATTAGTATATAAATGAACTTTTTCAGTAGTTCAAAACAGTTGTATATCCTGGAGTCATGTGTTGCTGTTTATAAGCCTCGGACCCGAAAAAAAAGCCTCGAGGTGAAGCACAAAGCTGTCTTCATTGCAACACCAGTTTCAAAGTCAGTGAGTAACATACATGTCAATCTGTGTATGGCAAGACATGCAAATTTTTCTTCATGTTTGATGAATGAAGTCATCGTAGGTGTTCATCTTTAACCCGTTGAGCGCCTTTAAGCCGTCAGCTGACGCCGCAGTAAAAATGTACTTCCAGTGCCTATGGGCCGTCCACTGACGTCGTGCATTTTTCTTGAATTTTCATTCGTTACTATTCCTATCAAAGGACTGAAAATAGAGTGTGCGTAGTAAGCCTTATATGTCTGCAGCATTAAAATGATATGCAAGTGACCACACGTGAGGGGAAAGACCATTTTTCCTCATCACTGACTGGATGGATGACCAGCCAGCGCTTTGTCTCGCTTGCAAAGATGGTGGTGCAACCTTCGACGCGTGTAGCGACCAAATCAGCGTACTTACACAGCTGAGCAGGCTCTGCTAATCTTTTTTGACAAAGACAATAATCTTTTATTCAACGACTCACTCGAGCATGAAGGTGAGATGATGATAGTGATGGAATTGCCGACCATATTCGTCAGTTATTGAGTCGTGCTGTGCGATCTCAAGAGTGTGTTCAGCTGACTGGTTACCAGCGTCGAACGAGCCAGCCTAGTATGTACTCTGCACTGTGTGCGAGTGGCCAGCGACGTGTTAGTCAGCGCGAGAGGGGAGGGCGGCCTGCTCGCAGTGTGACACGGGCAGCAGGAACGGTAGGGGAAGAGGAGGAGTGAAAGAGAGGGTTGAAGTCCAGCAAGGGGGCGTGGTGGGGGGGGGGGTGTGTGGTCGTGGACTGACCTGTCTGCATGAGGTGTGAGCATCTTGATAGACTTCTAGACTGTTCTACTTTCATTTACAGGTGTAGTGTGACAATATCAACTTTATTTTCAACTTTTTTGCTCTGTGTTCTTTTTGGATGTGAAGCTGTAGTGGTAAATACATATGTTTTTGATCGTGCAAAAAAAAAAATCTATCCAAATCTAAATGCCTAAAATATTTTTTATGATCAAAATTAAAACAAAAGAAGCCCAGATTCAAAATCTCCATTCAATTTCCTTCAAAAATCATATCTATTTCATTTTTATATCTTTTGTAGTTTCTGAGCTAGAATTTTTTGTTAATTATTACCCCCAAATCATTAGATTTCCCTGGCACTGGGAAAGCCTTTGTTTGTAATATTTTTCAGGCAGTGAACGGGTTAAATATAATGCAGATTTTAAACAGCTTTGTATGAACTAATGCAATATTGTACATTGCATTTCAAAAGATCGCAGTCCAGTTTGAGGATTATAAAAGACTAGCTAAGAAACACTTATTGATGATCCCATAAGCAACTTTTCCTTGTAACCACAAATTGCAGGCAGAAGATAACAGTGATTTTTTTTTTCCCATCTTTTGATTTGTTTTGTGGGTGTTTTTTGTCTCCTAGTCATAGTTCATGGATACTAATGCGTACATTAAGACTGTGACAGAAACACAGAAACTGCAGCAGATAAGCATTTACTATTTTTTTTTCCCAACTGCTCTTTACAGACACAATCTGAAGGATCCAATGACAAACATTTCAATTTGGAGCACTTATACACTATCTATCACGTCTTAAAAATAGGTTTGTAGCTAACATTACTTGTCATACATGCCCCAAAAGTGGTCTCAACACATCTGTGTAATTTGTGCAGGATATGATTACTTCACAGAGCAGCAGATATGCACCTGACAATCCAAAACAACAGAAGTCATAATCATTATTTTATATACAAATGCCATCCTTCATAGTAAGGTTTATACATACATGGAAACTTGGTAACAAGTTAGAGTCAAGATGACCTTGTGCACAAGCCTGCAATTAAGTACATCAGACCGAAGAAGACCTAAGAGGTCGAAACATATTGTGTTTTGTCTTGTGATTCATTTGCGTACAATTTTTGGCAGAGCTTGATCAATAAGTTTTCAAATTTGTTTAGATTTCTTCCTGCAGTCGCTTCATTTTGCAACAGAAGTTATTAGCCTTACCTAGCTTGAGTTAAAATTCATTAGGGTAGATGGGTGACAAGCCAGTCAGCTTAACCACACACTAACAGGCTGGTTGTCTTCTCACATGAATGGTGCTATGCGCTTTTGTCCAAACGGTAGAGGACAATGTATGCATATAAAAATTGTCAAAGAGATAGGGACAAACTGTAAGTATAAAAAATAGTACATGACAGACAGAGGACAAAGTTTTAACATTAAATTTCATATGAGATACAGGGCAAATACTTTCAAATACCATTTTTACAAAAGATACAGGACAAAGCATCAATATAACATTTGTCTAGGGGACATAGGACAAAGTTCACAATGAAACTTTCCTAAGAGATCAAAAATAAAAGTATTAGTAAAGAACACAGCATCAATCTAAGATAGCGAACAAAGTACTACAAACACTGTCTATAACATAGAGGACAAAGAATCAATATGAAAAATGTATACAAGTGACAGAGGGCAAAGTATCCATAAAACAAAAACTGTACAACGATACAGGACAAAGCCACAATACATAAAATCGACATGAGAGCTAGAATAAAAAGGATAGAGGACAAAATAGATCTACGAGCATGTATGACAGGCAAAAGCCTCAGGTACAGGCTAAAAACCATCGGACAGAGGACTGCATGTTAATACAAAATCCCACGTAAAAATCATGAAATAAAAAAAAAAAAAGAGAGAGAGAGAGAAAATGAAAACATGTCGGCATTATAAAGGAGACAGTGACTGAAGTATGCATGTCGACATAACTGTACAAGCCTCACCTCTGTTGGCCATGCTGACCCATCCAGCTCCATAGTGTTTCAGGTCCATGGCCTCGTCATCAAACAGACCTCCGTAAATGCTCTTCTCCCCGCTGCCATTCTTGTGCACAAAATCCCCACCTGCAATCAACCATCATCCCCCTGAGGTCCGCCCCACCACTTTCAAACATTGGTTGGAGATTATTTCATTCACTCCAAACCCCCTCCAATATTTTCAACTTGCATGGAACAGTTGGTTATATAAAATATGATCTGTGCTATGAAGTATTTGTCTCCCAGATTGTGAGTGTTGTAATTGGTGGTGGTGATTGTTGAGTGTGTGTGTGTGAGTGTGCATGCATGCATGCGTGTGTGCATGTGTGTAGGCATGTTTGCGTGCATGCATGTGCATGTGCGTGTGCGCGTGTGTGCGCGCGCAAAAAGACTGGGACAAAGTAACAGTGGTGGGTGTGTGAATGCCTGTCATGTTAACTGAGGTGGATGGGTGCTTGTGGATTTTTTGTTTGTTTGTTAGTTTGTCGGTCTGTTTCAAGCTTGCATGACTTGTGTCAGCTCTGAGACAACAGGTGAACAGATCAACTGAAGTATGTGCCCTGGGTGTACAGCCAAAACAGACAATGTTTGGTTACTCATTTTCAGGGATATTTATAATGACCCCACCTACCAACATGCACAAACGAATCACAAGATAAAACACTATACGTTTTGAACTCTTAGGTCTTCTTCAGGCAAGATAAACAACACTCAGGACTATGAAAATGAAGAACAAGCAATCGCTTATCTTTGTAGAATTCGGCCCCATCTTGTGCTGGATTCGACAAAAATAAATGATTGCTCATTCTTGATTTTCATTGTCCTGAGTGTTGTTTATCTTGCTTGAAGAAGACCTATGAGGTCGAAACAAGCTGTGTTTTATCTTGTGATTTGTTTGTCCACCTTGGTTGGTGAAGTCATTAAATACATTTTCAAAAATTTGTTTAGATCTCCACCTGCAGTTGCCTTGTTTTGGAACTAATGTTAGTTACTGTAACCCCGACAATTCTACTATTCCAACTGAACCCCAAACTTTTCTTACACACCCGACGTGCTGTAGCTGTGGCACTTAACAAAAATTATACCATAAGCACTGAATGACTGCATACGAAGGTTACTTCAGTAAGAAAACAACAAATTTCTATTGAACATTAATACATTGAATTACTGTCAGTGAACTGATGATAGTCAATCCATCT
>JADBJO010000177.1:812500-817500 GCA_016801955.1 Conus betulinus
CGATGTACACGGGGACTCGATGACAGCCGTTTACCAAAGATGGGAAAGATGGGTTCGCAGCTTTGAACTTTTTGCCGCTGCATCTGGTTGCAACAACCAAGAGCAAAAACGGTAGTTGCTCTTACATTCTGCCGGAATGGAATCGCAAGATATTTTCTTCACATTCGATCCATTACCCGCAACATATAATGATACAAAAACGGCGCTCACTTATCATTTCAAGCCAGCATGGAACATTCTGCATCAACGTCATTTATTTCCTCTAGCAAAACAAGAAGAGGGTGAAAGCATGTCACAGTATGTTACCCGTTCGCTCCAACTTGCAAAAGACTGTGATTTTGGAGCAAAGGAAAATGACTTTATCGGAGATCAAATCATTGACAAATGTCATTCAACGCAGCTGAGAATGAAACTCTCAGCAGAAAACAATCTGACTCTTCAAAAATGTATTAAGCTGCCGCAAAAGAACTCTCACAAAAAACAAGCACCAGCTATTGCTGACACTGAAAAGGCTCTTGCTGCTTTTTCATTGTGTCAGTCTGTACACAAATACACAAAAAACACCTGATAATACAGGTATTCTGTGTAGTCGTTGTGGTGCTGAAGGGCACACAGGTGCTAAAGGCCACATAGGCACTCAGTGCAGATGTTCACAGAAAATGACTTGTGATCATTGACTCTGGTGCTTCTTGTAACATAATCAACACATCAGCTGTGAAGAAGCTTGAGGCCAAGGCCAAGAATTTGAACAGTGTCACCGCAACATTCATCTGTATGGCTCAGCTCCGCTGGAGAGCCATCGACAAATGCCAAATTTCTGATCATTCCTGGCTCTGCTCCTCTGTTGCTGGGAAAATCTACCGCTGAAGCGCTTGGTGTGCTTCACATTAGAGCCAATTTGGTTCAGACAGATGATAACATTCTGGAAAAATATCCCGGTATTGCAAACAGAATCTGAAAATCAAAAGATTTTCATGTTCTGCTTCATATTGACAATCCGTTCCTCCCATTACGCGCAAACATAGCCGCATACTGTTCCATTTGAAAAACAAAGTTCCTGAAGAATGTATCATCTTGAAAAGGAAGATGTATCTGAAAAAGTTTCAGATCTGACAGAATGGGGGTGTCAAGAATTGTCACTGCACCAAGACCGAAAAATCCAAATGAAATCAGAGTGTGCGTAGACATGAGAGAGACAAATAACGCTACAGTCAGAATTCGCCATGTTACGCCCACTCTGGAAGAACTTGTTGCTGACATGAATGGCGCCACTGTCTTCAGTAAACTTGATTTGAGATCAGGTTATCACCAGACTGTAGTAGAGTTGTACTCAAGCCAGAGAGCCAATACATCACATTTTCCACACACTGCAGACTTTGCAGACATAAAAGACTGAGCTTTGGAATAAATTCTGCTGCAGAATTTTTTGAGCACGCAATAGAGACAGTCATATCTGACATCACTGGAGCCCACAATGCTTACATTGTAAGTGTGATGTCAGATAGACTGTCTTATTGCGTGCTCAAAAAATTCTGCAGCAGAATTTTGGAAAAGGCATGGCTGATCATGACTGTGCCCTGCACAAGGTGCAGAAACACATTCACAATGCTGGTCTGACACTCAACCATCAAAAATGCATATTTCGTCAACCTCAAGTTGAATTCTACAGATTCATTTTTTCTGCAGAGGGACTGAAAACAGATCCTGCAAAAATCTGTGCACTCCGAGAAGCTGCTACTACTCCGAGCAATGCCACAGAATTGCACTCATTTCTAGGAATGGCACAATATTCTGCCCACTTCATTGAAGTATGAGCAATTGCCTGATTTGGATAATTGTGATTATTAATGGGTAGGGGAGAGGGGGTAAATGTGATCCAGGGGTCATGTGGACCAATGAAGAGCCTGGTGACCCCAGGGGCAGATCCCTAGCTAAAGGGTTTGAGCCAGGACTTCCTGAGAAGCTGAAAACACTCATTGAATGAAAATAACATTGTATCCCTATCATGAAAGATTAAATCCAGTACATCACCTAACAAAAAATGGATGGGGGAAGAGGGTTGGAGAGGGGAGCGTTCTCTGAATCCAGACATAACTCCGCCCTTTATCCCCCCCCCCCCCCCCCCTCCTCCACTACCCCTTTGGTACCCATGCCTTTGTCTGAACCGTGAACGTTTCACTGCCTACCTCCCGCTCCCTCCTGTCCCAAAAATTATATTCTGCCTCCTCTTCACTCCTTCCCCACGTCTCCAACGCATCATAATCGTTTTTTTTTATGGCCCAGCCGACCACGGTTGCTACATCAGGACAGCTGGAAAACTGCTATACCAATCTAACATTCAAAACAACTGCAATTATAATCACGTTTGCTAGAATTAGACTCTAAAACAACGAATCAAGAAATCTAACGCAAAAAAAAAAAAAAAAAAAAAAAGGGACTGAGTTTAAAACAAAACTTTGCCAAAGAAAGTCATTTTCATCAGTTTTCATTAACTGGCTGTTCACGAGACATCGATGAAGTCAGTATATAACACCTGCACAGAATGGACCGTTACCACAAACTCCCGGATACCTAGAGTCATTCTCACGCTAAGTTTGTGGAAAGACCTACCTCTGAAGCCACTGCCATCACAGATGCAAGAGCCATGACGATCACCCGGTTCCACATCACGACGTTCATATTTTGTTGGTTGGCGGACAGCTTACCAATAAATGAAGTAAACCAAGCAGCAAGACGATTGTGGCCTTAGTAAATTTATTTGCCTGAGTTTCGTTCTGTTCTTTAAGCTTACACACGTCTAACTGCTCCGACTGTCGGTGTTACGTTCGCACGGCGAAGTTCTGATCGTCTGGCAGCACTCTTACAACCCAGGCTCCCTTACTGGAAGAAGTTCTGCCACGTCGACACAGCGTGTGAGCCACGTCTCAGATTAGTCCGTGGCTAGGCTGGCCTAGACTTTTGGTGCTGTGATGGCAAAATGAGAGACAGCCAATGATGAGAGAGAGAGAGAGAGAGAGAGAGAGCAGGCTGCAGAACATGTGGGCGAAAAAGATGGGAGTCGGGCCAAAGACAGTACGCGCCGTAGGGAGTTCTGTTTTGGTCGGACAAAGTGGACGCACGCAACCTTCACTCAGGTGCGGAGAGGGCTTGGGGAAAATTACAGATCTCGAAAACTGTCATGCAGTTCCAAGTATCCATCTTCATCCATCTGTCGTCCACAGTCTTGCTGATGACTCCGGCGATTTTATTGCCTGCATCATGCCGACAGCGAAGAACAGGAAAGAAAAAGACCTAAGACAAGCCTATGCTATACGGGTTTTACCAACAGGCCATCAAGTCACTCTCTCTCTCTCTACTCTCTCTCTCTCTCTCTCTCTCTCTCTCTGTCTCTGTCTCTCTCTCTCTCTCTCTCTCTGTGGTGCACTTCAGCTGATTTCTTCGTTCTAGTCAGTAGACGACAGTTTGTTTATCTTACTTCTACAGCATCAAATATTTTACCTGTCAGATGTGGAGAAACCCAGGGGTCAGTTTTAGGTCCTCTCCTACATTTCATTTAAGTTAGGTAGAAGACCTCCCCACATCATATTGAAGAATCTTGCGAACTTTTCTGTGATTATACCGCGATCCACACAAGCAGCACAAGCCTTAATTCTCAGTAGGCCTATGCATCGTCACAAAACTCTGCTAACACTTAAAGTGAATGGTGCGGTGATTGTGTCTGTCTGTCTGTCTGTCTGTCTGTCTGTCTGTCTCTCTCTGTCTCTCTCTCTCTCTCTCTCTCTCTCTCTCTCGCTCTCTCTGTCTGTGTGTGTGTGTGTGTGTGTGTGTGTGTGTGTGTGTGTGTGTGTGTGTGTGTGTGTGTGTGTGTGCAAAATTGAAAACTGAGAGGGATTGAGAGGAAGAAAGAGGCAAACATACACACAGATATGTCAGGAGCATACACACACACACACACACACACACACACACACACACACACACACACACACACACACACACACACTTACTTTTTATCCATTTTTCCTATGCAATACTTATATTTTAAACACCTGTACACACTCATGCAAGTACCGACAAACACACGTACATTCATATCAAACTTTATCATGCAGTCAACTTCTTCCCACTCTCCCTATCCCTATACCCTTTCCCCCATCCTTTCCCACCGTCTAACATCACTTTTAGTGAACAGACGTTAAACATACTAACAACATCAACAACGACAACACAACAACAACAACAACAACACAACAACAACACAACACACACACACACACACACACACACACACACACACACTTGTTCACACACACACACACACACACACACACACACACACACACACAAACTTGTTCTTTTACAGTGTGTCTATACAGAATCATAAAGCTTTTACAGTATGTCTCTACTATTTTCAGCTCACGCACATGACTGAGACTGGAAACAGCACTGGGTTACGCTGAATGAAGAAAAGCTGGAATCGGATAATACGTTTGTTTGTCTGCCTGTCTGTTTGCCTGCCTGCCTGCCTGTCTGTCTGCCTTTCACACACACACACACACACACACACACACACACACACACACACACACACACACACACACACGCACGCACGCACGCACGCACGCACGCACGCACACACAGCCTACATGCTTTTTAATGCTCTTGGTGTTGTTTTTGTTTTGAGACTTTTTTTTTTTCAGGATAACATGCAGGAAAAAAGACTGAATCGTCATAAAGTTCATTTTACTCTGTTCATTTCTAAAAGAAAATTACTATTCTGTGAACGAAACAGACAAAAATAATGACGAGACAAAACACGACGCGCCTGGACCTCTTTGGTCTTTCCTCAGGCGAGACACACAACAATATTCAAGTCAATGAGAACAGAGAGTGATCACTTATCTGTTCAAACTGGGCTCAAAATGGATGTGGAATGTTGTTTGTCTTGCCTGAACGAAGACCAGAGAGATCAAATCGCCTCGTGTTTTGTTTGGTAATTT
>JADBJO010000177.1:822500-827500 GCA_016801955.1 Conus betulinus
TTTGCCTGTGTGAGAACGTTTAAATTCATACTTTGATTTTTTTTTTCAACATCCGTATGTTACAGTTTCAATCAATTATATGCGAAATATGCGTTTCTCTACCTTTCTCCGCGAAGAGGTTACGAGTCATCACTTTGTTTTGGTTTGAGACGGTGATCTTAATAATCTGGTGGTAGAATTCATCTTCGTGTCCCGCCACATATAGTGACAGTAGATATCGGAATTAAGGCATTCTCCCCGCCAAAACAGAAATATTGACTTAATGAAAACAGACGGCAGCCGGCCTTTCCACAATCGATAACAGAAGAATAATGGATGACGATACGGAAGATAACATGCTCATCTTGTGTTGATAACAAAAAAACAAACAACAAACAAACAAAAAAAAAAAAAAAAAGAAATAAAGAAAAGAAAAGCATTACGATGATGGAAGATGTATCAATAACAAAAGAATAATATATGACGATAGTTACAAGTCGGTGACTGCACATATATACATACATACATACATACATATATATATATATACATATATATATATATATATATATATTATTTACTTTCGATGAGAATACTTAATTCAGTACTGCTTATTTCATCCATGTGCACCACATAGACGTGTGCGCGCGCGCGCGCGCGCGCGCACACACACACACACACACACACACACACACACACACACACACACACGCATGCACAAAAAAGGGAGAAAAATATAAAAATAAAAAAAAAGGAAAGAAAAGAAAGAAAGAGGTAGCATTTTGAAAAAAAAAAAAAAAAAAAGAGAAAACACGTCCTCAGCACATTGTCCGGGCGCCATATAAAAATCGTTCTCATCCAGTCTTTCGGTGACGCGGACCGTGACTCGGTGCGGGGCCCGTGCGAATATGTTTTCCTCGGTTCCCACGTCGTCGCTGCTTTCGACTGCGGCATGGGAATGTGCGGATACGAACTGTGGCTAAATAACGTATCCATCACTTCACTGACACGAGCTAGAGAACCAGAAAATGTGAGTGAAGGAAGAAACCTTTAGCACGTTAGGCTCTAAAAAAAAACAAAGAAAGAAAGATAACACAGCTACCCCAAAACATGGCGACTGTCTCGGCCGAGTTGTAAATGTGTCCGGCGACAGGTGCGCATGGTTCGTTTAGCATGTTTCGTTGGCAGAGTGAAGAGCAGCTGCTGTGCTGACAACCTTTCCCATCGTAAAAGACGAAGGTAATGTGTGGTCAAACTAGGTCATAAGTCTTCTCAGGAATCATCGACTGTTCCAGGTGAGAGGAGATGTGGCTGTGACAAAGCGATGTATCTTTACCGCAGACATCAGTGTTTTCACTGACCAGTTAGACTGGTGTCCGAAAATTTGTCCTCTTCTATTTGATATTAGACTAAATGTGGGACGACGCGCACTGTATCCAGGTATCTGGGTTGAGAAAATACAAAAAAAAAAAGAAACGACTGGTCCACATGACGGATAAGCGGCACGTGTGCCGGTCCAGCGTCACACCGTGTAAACCGAGAAGAGGAATAAGGAAAAATAAAACCACAGATAAAATAGTGGGAATAGTCCTTGTTGTGTCTTCATGACGATCTAACGTGCTTGAATTTGAGAGTATTTTTTGTATTGTTCCATCCCTTCCACCCTCCTCATGGCCCGCTTGTGAAGAAACTCAAACCTTCACCAAAAAAAAAAAAAAAAAAAAAAAGTGGGAATAGCGAGGAGGACACAACGGCTCCTCAGGACGCTGTCGGAAGAAATCAGAGCGAGCGTGAGGCATCTTGCGACAAAAGTCGATGTTACAGATCTGAGGGGAGAGAGAGAGAGAGAGAGAGAGAGAGAGAGAGAGAGGGGGGGGGAGGGGGAGTGGGGGAGGAGGAGATGGGTAGGCTGGCAGAGAAACGGGAGGCAAAGAGTAGTGAAACTTGAGGTAGAAATCTACGAACTGAAAAAAAACCAACGGGTTGCACTGGCTGCAGAGACCAGACAACTGTGACACGAGAACGAGGAGGCACGTGGGCAGATGCACCAGTTTCAAAGAGAGAACCCCCCCCCCCCCCCCCCCCCCCCCCCCCCCCCCCCCCGAAATGTGCCATCGATGACCAGGAATAGCATGGCAGACAGCTCAGTTTAGTGTAACGTGTGCCGGAAGTTAAGTGGAGGGTGGGATAGGGTGCGGAGACAATGGAAAACAGTGTTCAAAAAATGCACAACACATACCTCTAAATTAGTGTCAGGGTGTCACAGTAAGAGCTAGAAAGACTCCACCGAGTGGGAAATTCGTGAGGAACGCGACCAAGACCGATTATAGTGCGATTCAATTCGAGGAAGGTGAGGGGTAGAGTTGTGACAGAGAGATGAAAACTAAAGCAGTCGGGCGTTTAAATCGGGGAAGATGTGACCCACATGAATTACAAACAAGACCGCTGCTGATCGCTCGGTCACCGTGGCAGCGTTTTCATAAAAAGAAAAGAAAGAAATCTAAAACTAGACTTAAATATGAATGTAGAGGAGGTGCTGACGAAAGCCATGTCTTCATGTTGACATTGTGCCCTTTCTTTCCGTGGGTGCCGCAAAAAAAAAAAAAAAAAAAAAAATTTTCCTTTTGGTTCCCATCGGTGACCGTACCTCTTGACTGAGTCACACGACTTTTCCCCTGCTATTCAAAATATTCGCTCGTGTCCCACTGTTACCATCTTTCGAGTTTCTTTCACGCTCACGATTCCCATTTTCGTGTTATTTTGAGTGTGCCTTTTTGTGTGTATTTGAGTGCCTTTTTGTTGTGTTGAGTGCCTTTTTTGTGTTATTTGAGTGCCTTTTGTGTTATTTTGAGTGCCTTTTTGTGTTATTTTAAGTGCCTTTTTGTGTTATTTTGAGTGCCTTTTTTGTGTTATTTGAGTGCCTTTTTGTTATTTGGGTGCCTTTTTCGTTTATTTGAATGCTTTTTGGTTATTTGAGTGCCAAACACAAACACGTTCCCACACACGCACGTAGTAATTACACACACACACACACACACACACACACACACACACACACACGCGCGCGCGCGCATGCACGCACACACACAGAGTAAATAAGAAACATCTACTAGGTCTATATGGAAAGAGGCTGTCGCCAAGGTGACCCAATTTCTCCCTATTTATTTGTTCTCTCTGTGGAGATATCAGCATGCAAAGTCAGGGGAGAAAGACACATAAAAGGTATAAACATAAAGGATGTTGAGTGCAAAATAATTCAGTCTGCGGATGATACAACGTGACAATAAAGGTGACAAAGTCTACGAAAAACTATTTGAAACATTTCACACGCTTGAAGGATTTTCAGGACTCAAAAAGAAGGCTTTAAATGTATGGTTAGAAATTAAAAAGAATTGTAAAGAACATATTTAATCCAGAAGAAAATGAATTGGAACCCTACCTGAGTTCAAGCTTTAGCGACTCTGGTTTACATGTGATCTCTTTCGCATGTCAGAAATTAACTCATCAGGAAAGCTCTTCGAAGTGAAAACTCTCTTTGGAATATGGTCACAGAGAATTTTTACTCCACTGGGTAGAGTAGCCATGCTGAAATCATTGATATCATCAAACCTCATTTACCTCAGGATTTCGCTGCCAAACCCACCATATGATCAAATCAAAGAATGCAGAAAAAAATGTTACCAGTCTATTTGGTGAAAAAAAGACAAAAAATCAAACGAAAATATTCGTTGCATAACACAGAAAAGGGTGAAATAGGTATTCCGAGCATTGAGACTACGCTCAATTACTAAACTTCCCTGGATTAGAAAATTATATGCCAAAACAAAGTGAAAAAAAATGATACACTTGTTATGTCCAGAGATAAAACTTTTAAATTACCATGAACCGAGTTGAGTTGCTTAGTAAGAACTAAACTCAATAGTTTTTTTTTTTTTTTTTTTTTTGAAAGATGTTTTCACAGCATATTCATAATTTTGTAGACAGTTGCATCAAAGAGGGAAAAAAAAGAGGAAAAAAGAACAATTATCTTATAATGAAAACCTAAATGTTGCTACTAAAACTTTTACCGTAAGAAAAGGAAGAGAAAAATATTCTTTTGGTGAGAAATTTATTAGACAGCAACGGCGCAGTTTTAAGTCACAGAGCACTGTCGGATACATTCGTAATTGATATGAATTTTGGGGAACACAGAAGCTATTTACACACAAGCAAGGAGTATAAAAAAGAAGCGAAACATTAGAATCAAGAGAAAACTAGTGACTCATAAACTAAAACCGTGCAGTTATTAACAAGTGTACAAAAGGGTTCGCGATTACACTGTAACGTCCTGTAAGGACAGAAAGAAATCTTTGACATTGTGTTTTTTTATGCGTTGAGAACAGAAGCTACAACATTCAGGTAAACTAGACTGCAGTCCTTAAGAAAATAAAAGAAATAAAATCACGATGGTTTCAAACAAGAACAAAGAAATGGAACTTTAGTAACAAACGGCATTAAAAACAAAAGAAAGCATGAACATTGCAGATATTGACTGATGTAACTTTTGTGACGAGGAAAAAGACTCATATCAGATCACTATTTATATAAATCATTAAATGTCTTCATTCCCAATCCTCCTGGAATGACCTAGAGCTCATTCTCAAAAACAAATCATAAACTGCTATAGACTTATGTTTGATCTTGAATTGATCCTCTTTGGTACAGGAGAGCGAATCGAAAAAGATGCAGCAACTGACTTGGTAATCTTACTTGGTAAATATTTTGTATACAAGAATAAGATTAAAAGGTTTAAGCCAAAAGATCTTTGTGTTCCTTAAAAAAAAAAAAAAACAAAAAAAAAACCAACTAGGTGCAAAGTATCACACAGAAAAGTACATCCAACAATTAGAAATGAACTACACTTACTTAAAAAAAGCGAAACGAAAACAACCAACCAGCAAAACAAACAAACAAACAAAGAAAGACCATAGTTCCGTACACAGACTGGTTATCTGCGCGAAACTGAATGCTGCAATTGTTGT
>JADBJO010000177.1:837500-855000 GCA_016801955.1 Conus betulinus
CCAAGTTGGAAAAAAGATGAAAACGTGATCGAGAACATAATTAGCGATGGCTTTTAAAACAAGGCATGGGCAATCAGTCTGATTGAAAATGACAATACTAGTCTCCCTATACAGCCGCCTTCAAAAACAGACAGCTGTAGTACAGCGCAAAAAGTAACAATTTTGCGTGAAGTAAACGGTAACAACTGTAACTTTGTTACATTTCGCGTACGTTACACACGCCAGTGTAACAATTATTACAGTTTGTTCACGTGATAGGCAAAATTTAACAAAAGTGGCATTTTGAAGGGGGCATGAGGAATAAGCGTATGAACCGTTTGATAGGAAGAACTATATCGGAATTCACACCACGAGTCTGACATGTCATACAGTAAAGTTACTAACTCTAAAACTTTTATTTCTTCAGTCTCAGACAGATATTTACATCTGTTGATATTGGCTAGTCCTGGATTTTCGATCGATATAAATACCGTTTGGCGAGTTGCTAGCTTTTCGCAAGCTTTTTACTAAACGCGCTCGTCATTTCAAAACAAAAGGCAGACAATGAAAAATCCTGAATTATAGAGCCGAACTGGGAAAGCCCTAATGTGCAGTAGTGATTGTTCCGTTTTCCTTTCGAGAAGGTGACTGAAGGAACTATGAATGGCTGATGTTTTTCTTTTGCACAGGAGTGGCTGTTTTGTTCTGTTACCTTGCCAACATCACCATGTTCAGCGGCTGCCTGGTCATTCACGGACGACGTGTGTACTCGTGGCGCCATTCCTTCACCTGTCGGGTCAGCAAGACGCGCGAGGACCTGAGGAAAGAAGGCCGGTCCGCATGTTATGCCGCCGTTTGTGGTGGCAACCCCCCTCGCAGAGAAAGAGATGATGAAAGTGTCTGTGAGAGTTCCCTGCCAGAGTGTTACCCTGCCTGATTGAGCGCAGTTTCGCCCAGTCTTTTCATCATCATTCTGTTTATGGGGTACTTGGCAGCCTCCATTTACGGCATCGTTCATCTGAAAACAGGTTTAGTTCTTCAGGACCTGGTCTTGGACTCGTCTTACTATTATACGTATTTGACCTTTGATGAAGAGTACTTCCCCACCAGGATCCCCGTCGGTTTCATAGTCGAAGAACCTCTGAACTATTCTGGACAAGATGGCGTCCTGTTCCAAAACCTGTTGCAGCAGGCTCGAAACGACAGTGGCATTGACTCCGCCTTTGAGAGATGCTGGTTGACATCCTACAAGCAAAGTGCAGGTTACAGTGTGGGGAACTTTATGACAGGTCTTCCAGCATTCCTCCTGAACAACTCCGATTTTGAAGGTGACGTGGTCATGGACAGCTCACAGAACAGCATCCTGGCCTCGCGCTGCTTCGTCTACTCCGTGGGTAACAGTGACCAGTATGAAAACGCCAATCTGATGGCGAGGATGCGGGAGCTGGCTGATGACTCTCCACTGCCGGTGTTCCCTTACCACTTCTCGTTCGTGGCGTTCGAACAGTTCCTGGCCGTGCTGCCCGCCACACTGCAGCTGGTGGCTGTGCTGTGGCGGTGATGACCGTGGTGACCTTCATCTTCCTGCCTCACGTCCTCATGGTTCTTCTGGTGGTCCTCACCATCGTCATGATCCTGGCGGGCATCTTCGGCTTCCTGTACTTCTGGGACCTGACCCTGTCCTCCATCACCATGATCCACCTGATCATGAGTGTCGGCTTCTCCGTCGATTTCTCCGCCCACGTGTGCGCCGCCTACCTGTTGTCCAAACGTCACAGCCGTCAGGAGAGGGCTCGTGACGCCATCCGACACGCCGCCGGCCCCATCCTGAACGGGGCCACTCCACCCTGCTGGGCGTGCTCCTCCTCCTGGCCTCCTCCTCCTTCATCTTCCAGTCCTTCTTCAAGGTCATGCTCCTGGTCATCCTCTTCGGGTGCTGCACGCTATCTTCTTCCTGCCGGCTGTCCTGTCCTTGTTCGGGCCTCAGGGCAGCGCCTTTTCTGACGGTGCCGGGGAGCGCTCTGTGCAGAACGGCAGTCCTCCCCTGGCCGTGAATGGTCATCGTGCAGCGTCTCCTAACAGAGTATCACCAGTCAGTAACACCATGGTGGAGCTGCCCCGATTCCGAGTGGAGGGTCAGAAGATAGTGTCTGAATATCGCCATAAATGACTTGAACGAACGTTGCGATGGCGAGGAGTGAATCATACAGAAATTCAAGCGCACTTTGAATTGACGCAGTGAGAAAAAAATAATAAACGCCTATTTCTTTTAAAGCTTATATGTAGTCTTATGTCATGTGTATTTTTTTTTTAATAGCCTATGACTATCTTGTTCAGGTTTGAGATGTTCCAGAATGGAAACCCATGAACTGCAGATATCAAGCGTTCTTGTAGACCTGGGCACCAGGACAGAGGAAAGGGACGAATCTCCAAACCTCCTCTCATCCCTACATTAATGCACGTCTGACTTTCACTCCTGACCCATGGCAGTGCATTCATGCAGCTTATTGTCAACTGTTTTGAGTTTTTTTTTTTTTTTTTTTTTTTTTTTTTTTTTTTTTTTTTTTTTTTTTAAGAACAGCAAAATACGATGGCAGTATTGAGAAAAGAGTAAAAGTTTTAAACCGGTGTAACCCGGAAATACTTGGTATTAAATTAAATAATGTACATTTTGACGCCTTTATAATCGTAAAATATAAACTTGTAAATGTACTCAGTTTTTTATCTTCCCCCGCCCCTTCCCCGTCCAACCACCTAAACCTTTATATGAAAACGTCTGTGATAGATATTAGCCGTCCAGCCACATAAACCTTTATATAAAAACGTGTGTGATGTATTAATAGCCCGTTTAGGACTAAAAAAAAAAAATTCCAATTAGAAGTCATGAAATGAACAGATAATTTCTTTTGATCAAATTATAGAAAAAAAAAAACACAACCGCAAATGGTAAATCTCACGGCCAGCGCATTTTGAACTCTCACTAACATTGCAAATTGTAATGGTAGAAAAAAAAAGTCTCCGTTTATTCTGCGTATTTTTCATAGGAAAACAATACGAACTTAACTGCTGTCTGTAATCGCCTCAGCTAAAGTATATATATTCGTGGGGAAAAAAATGACATCCAACACACAAAGAGATCAAAATGAAACGTTATAGACCAAGCTCTCCTACAAAATAAAGTCAGCAGACGCAACTGCGTGAAAGAAATAGCAACTACTTCCATGACCGTGATTCATTCTTTTTATGCGGTGAACAGTTCTTTCACATCTCTAAATGTGTGTGTGTGTGTGTGTGTGTGTGTGTGTGTGTGTGGTGTGTGTGTGTGTGTGTGCGCGCGCGCGCGCGCGCGTGCGTGCGTGTGTGTGTGTGTGTGAGTGTAAACATGCTTGTGAACTTTTAATGAATGAGAAATGCGAAGATGTAATATAACTTTTTGATTTTACGATGGACATAGACTCTTAGATTTAGAAATGTGCTTAAACTAAATTCATATGCATGACTTTAGGATTAATTTGATCTGAACATAATGTTTACAGAATCTTACGTATGGAAAGGGATGGAACAGGCATTGATCGTACATTGCTTTTACTCTATATCTCTGTTCATTGTAACGCGCTTATTCCAACGGCAAATACACATTTTCAAGTATTCAAGCACCATCTGAATCATATATTCTTATATTCATTTGCTAATGCGCTATTATGTGATGTCTTTTTTTTTTTAAAGTTTATTTCACGCCGGTTTATGCTGGAAAGCCGGGACCTTTCTCTCTCTGTTTCCTTCTTTTTTTTTTTTTTTTTTTTTTTTTTTTTTTTTTTTCAAAACAAAGCTCTTGCACCCTCTGAATTCTCTGTCCACGTACCTTCCTCCTCTCAGTCAATCGCTTGGACTCTACCTCTCGTTAAAAAGATTCACCTCTTACTTTACTGTCGTCAACTTTTTTTTCTCTACCTTTGTGGACAATTCCTTTTCCTTTTTCACTTTATTTTCTGGCCACAAGTTATGATATGTTAGTCTTCTTTTTTTTTTCGGATAAAAAAAATCTCTAGCGACTAGTTAATTAAAAAAAAAAACTTTAATTAAAAGCACCGTCCAAGGTGAACATTAGCTGCCCGTTGTACAATGTCTGTTCGCTAAAATGACCACATTTTTTGTTTGTTTGTTTGTTACATATGATTGTTCATTATTTCTTAATACTTTTTAAAGTTTCTTTCTTTTTTTTTTTTCATTTTCTTCTTTTTTTTTTTTTTTTTTTCTTTGTTGTTGTTGTTTCCGTCCGTACCACTTCAATATCATTAACCCCTTGCAGGTCATTGGGATCCCAGTTCACAGCCACGCCGTAGCCCCGGCACTGGCATTCATCTAGAGCAAAAAAAAAAAAAAGGTTAAATCATCATGAGGCAGCCGAGTGGCAGAGACAATGCACTGGTACCATGACACTTCGGTGGTGTTCCGTGGCGCCTTTTCCGATCCATCATACGCAGAGCACCACCTGAGTTCTCTACTGTCGACTGAAAAAAAAAAAAAAAAAAAAAAAAATTGCTCAGTAGCGAAGCCAGCGTGAGTAGGAGTTCCCCCACCATGAGTTTGCCGATACCATCGATCCCGATAGGAAGTCATCGAAGGCATAGACATGGAGAGGACATCGAAACTGAGGTCACCGTGAGAGCAGGGCATGAACGGCTACAGAATCTGAAACTTTTTTTTTTTTTTTTTTAATGCTGATCAGTGTGAATTATTATGAAGATTATGCCATCCATTCTGGTCTGAGACTAAACTACAGGGCTGTGCTGGTCGCCTTCCTTTCGTAACATATCCCGACGTCAACCAGGCCCTAAAGATACAGACACCTGCAGTGTTTGGGCAGAACATTGTACCAACAGTCTCAGACACGCGTTCATTACGCAGATGAAGCTGGACTGTTTTGTTCCAGTCTTTCCAGTCGACCCCACAGCAAGTTCAGCCTGGCTAGGGGGCAGTCGGGGCCGAAACGTCCCGCAAGTGAATGCCACTGGATGGGGAGGGAACCCACGACCTTCCAGACTGCAAACCGTGACAACTACTATTCTACGGAGGCAGTTTTCTTGCTTTTTTTTTTTTTTTTTTTTTTTTTTTTTTTTTTCTTTTTAATCTAAATCTTAAGTGTGTTCCCCTCATGATCTAGGAACGAGATATTTACGGGAAAGCTTTAAAGCGCTGGCCACAGTCTAGTCATTTCGGCCTTACGTGAAGTAGTGAAGGTAATGTGTTATTGATTGACCCTGCCTTTTGTAGATCACACGTGACTGTATCGTTAACGGCTATTTCAGGCTGCGACCACCTCCCCCTTCCCCCCCCCCCCCCCCCCCCCCCCCCCCCCCCCCCCCCCCCGTAATGCTGACAGCCCCGAGGAGACCATGTGTGGGTGACTAGGCTATAATGATGGTGGAGAGAGGGAGGGGTGGGGGGGGGCGGGGCTTCAAAGATTTTGTGAACCGGATACATTGGACAGTGTTTTTCGTTGAACGCTTAAGTGTACTGTTTACTTAAGGTGGGCTGTATCCCTAAAATTCTTTTATGGGAGTAACTTCCCTCCTCACCCCCCCCCCCCCGCCCTTACCCACACTCTCCCCCACCCTTCCATCCCTGCTCCATGCGATGGAGGTTCTAACTCACTTGAAACACGTAACATTAATAAGTCATTACAACACATTCAACAGATTTACATAGAGCGTTTAGAAGTTACGGTAAAATTCTTTAAGAGATGTATTTGTGTGCGCCAATGTCAAGCTAAACTTATCGGAATGTTAATCAGTCATTAGAAAACAGAATGCTGAGTAGCAATCACGGGGGACTGCGTGGCATTTATCACCCAGAAACGAACGGAAACCCGAAACGAAAAGATTAGAGAGAAAGCAGCAGCAGCAGCAGCACAACAACAACAACAACAACAACAACAACAACGACAACATTTACTGTTGAATTTACCCCCTTCTGTAATATTCTGGTTAATTCGATCGAGTTGTGAGAGTTCTACTCACTTTTTTTTTCCTTTTGATAATAATTTGTGTGAGTTTGTTTTCTGGTTGAATGAACTGCTTTTGTATTTGTTTTATTCATGTATTGTTTATGGCGTATCGACTTTTTTTTTTTTTAAACCGTGCCTGATATAATGTATTTACAACTAGCAAGCGAAAGAGGGAGTGAACATACTGAAACCCGAGCGGAAGGGCAATTTTTTTTTTTAGCACATTAAAGCGAGTCAGTGTGCATGCTCTTTGTCGTCTGTTTTGATTGATACGCATGATTCTGTACTGAATTGTTCTGATGTTCTGCCACACTTCGTGCAGAAACATGGTTAAGTCATATACACGTTACTCTCTCTCTCTCTCTCTCTCTCTCCCCCCCCCCTCTCTCTCTCTCTCTCTAAACAACGCACAACAACACAACACACAACACACACACACACACACACACACACACACACACACACACCACAGCACAGCAGACATACACTTGCACCCCCCCCCCCCCCCCCCCCCCCCCCCCCCCCCGCCACACACACACACTGCTTTGAGGTTTTTAAGTAAGCAGTCCATGTAAAATTACTGTGAATAGTTATAGCTAGAACACAATGATTGTCAACTTCTTCGATTTCAGTATTTTTGAGAAAAGTGGAAGGGTGTCTTCACTTCTTGTTAGGACATGAATACAATGTCGTCACTGGGTCGTAACATCTAATTTGCATTGCGCAATTCACTTGGAGTGTCAACACACGGAGAGAAAAAAGAGAGAGAGAAATAAAAATGAAATGAAATTTATTCAGGATAGGCCACAGCCCCTTCTGAAGGAGGATCACATCCAAAAATGTAACAGTTAAACAACAACAAGAACAACAACAACATAGTACACAATTACATGAAGTTCAATTTACCACACAGGTGCATAAAGTGCGTTATACTGACTCAAATATATTAACATAATACTAGGATAGCAGTGTTCATGTAACATCGGCGTTTTCATACATTCATTAACTAAACACAGCAGCTCGCCTCTTTAAGGTTTTGTACTTATGCATGCACAAATTTCTCGCAATACCTTGATTTTCATTCGTCACCAGTGGAGTCACAGGAAACTGACATTGATTTGCGTAGTGTTTAAAAGGAATTTAATTTCTGCAGTAGACCAGTGACAGCAGGACAGAAGAACAAAAAGCGTGTTTCGTTCGTCATTGTTTGCTTTTTCACATTGTGGGCATATCAGACTGTTGTCAGAAACTGCATAATGCCATTGACGATGGACTGCTGTATCTGAAACATCAGATCTGAACTTCGTCGTGTAATTTTGAACATGTCTGTCAACATCAATACATTTCGCAGTCATTCGATAATTTAAGTGTTCTGTATCATGAAAACCTATCACTATCCGTAGTATATTCATGCGAGTTTTTGCCATCTGTTATCAACAACTCTCTGACGAAATACTTGCAAACAATATTTTACATTTTCCACACCCTGGTTCAGCCATACAAATCCAAAGCCTTTTAGAAATAGTGTCTTACGAACACCTGATGCCCACGTGGGTTTACCCTGATGCCCACGTGGGTTTACTAGGTGAATCTAACCAAACTAACATTTTATAAGCTTTCAAAAGCAATCTGTTGCCATTCCTCCGTGATATCTTTAGCCAGTGTCTAATTCAGCGCACATGGTACAGAACATTTTAATTAAGACTAGACAGTGCCCAAGCGATGGAGGTTCTAATTTCACTTGAAACACCTAACACTAACAACCCATTAAAACACATTCAACAGATTTACATAGAGCCTTTAGCAGTTACAGTAAAAAAAAATTATTTCAAGAGGTGTATTTTTGTGTGCATCGATATGGAGCTAAACTTATCGGTATGTTTATCGCTCATTAGAAAATACAATGTTACGTATGTCACGGAGGGTGGCCTCATCAGCCAGAGCGAACAGGAACGAGAAGCGAAAAGATTAGAGAGCGAAAAAAAAAAAAAAAAAAAAAAAAAAAAAAAAAAAAGGAATATTTACTATCAAATTTACCCCCTTTCTGTAATATTCTGGTTAATTCGGTAGAGTTGTAAGAGCTCTCTACTAATTTGTTTCCTTTTAAATAAGAACTCTGTGTGTGTGTGTGTGTGTGTGTGTGTGTGTGTGTGTGTGTGTGTGTGACTTCGTGTTTTTTTTTTGTTGTTGTTGTTGTTGCTGTTTAAATTAGTGAACTGCTTTCGTATTTGTTTTATTGATTTATTATATCATGGCGTGTCGAATTCTTTAAACACAGGACCTGATGTCATGTTGCTAGAACTGGCGAGTGAAAAAGAGAAGTGTGACTGAATGAAGTGACTCAAACCCAAGCATCATGTGAAATTTTTTTTAACACATTTAAAGCGAGTCACTGTGTATGCTTTTTGTCGTCTGTTTTAATTGATACGCATGATTCTGTACTGAAATTTACGATGTTCTGGCACACCTAGAGCGACAACATGGTTAAGCCATACACACATTTTGCAAAGTCTCTGTCTGCCTGTCTGTCTGTCTGGCTGGCTCTTACAACGCACAACACAACACAACACAACGCAACATACCACACCACACTACACCACACACACACACACGCGCGCGCGCGCGCTCGCGCACGCACGCACGCACACACACGCACGCATACACACGCACACGCACACACATGTGCGCGCGCCCGTCTGTGTGCAGTGCGTACGTACTCTCTCTTCTCCTCCCCCTTCTCTCTTACACTCTTACATGCACACATATCTGTCTGTCTGTCTCCCTCTCTTACAACGCACACCACACCACACACACCACCACACACACACACACACACACACACACACACACACACACACACAACACACACACACACACACACACACACACACACACACACACACACACACACGCACTGCTCTGTCTGATGTTTTGAAGTAAGAAGTCCATGCAAAATTGCTGCGAATGATGGGACATAGAACACGATGATTGTCGACTTCGAGATCTTCGAATCCAGAATTTTTCAGAAACGCGGAAGAATGTCATAGATCTGTTGTGTTTTGGGCATGAATACAATGTCACATCTAATTTACATTGCACGATTCATTTAGAGTGTCAACACTAGAGAGAGAGAAGAGAGAGAGAGAGAGAGAGAGAGAGAGAGAGAGAGAGAGAGAGAGAGAGAGAGAGAGAGAGATCTAATGGAACAGAAACAAAAGTAGGACATACATATTAGCAAGACTGGGATATAACATTAGAACGCGAACGAAACAGAAAGGCAAGGGGAAATCGATTTAATGTGAAAGATAGGGAGACCAAGATTTTCGACACTAGTGACTGAATAAAATGAACTTTAAAAAAAAAAAAAAAAAAAAGAAGAAAAAAGGGGGCAGATGGGAAGTAGGTGTAGGGCGGGAGGGAGAGGGGCGGGACGGAGGGGGAGGGGGCGGGGATAATGAGACAATGATGAGGGAGGGGAAAGGGTAGTGGTACGGGAGTTCTGATCAAGAATGATTGTCGTACCTATTTTTCAATTTTTGAGACATTTAACAACAACAACAACGACGACGACGACGACGACGACAACGACGACGACGACAACAACAACAACAGCAACAATGATAATAATAACAACAATAATAATCATAAAGATGATAGCAAAAAGAACAACAATGATAATAATGAAAACAACAATAATAATAATGATAGCAACAACTACAACACTACTACTACTACTACTACTACTACTACTACTGCTGCTGCTACTACTACTACTACTACTACTACTACTACTACTACTACTACTACTACTGCTCATCATCATCATCATCATCATCACTGTGGGAAGGCGATGGATGAAAATGGAAGGGGGTAGGAGCGAAAAAAAAAAAAGGGGGGGGGGGGGGGGGGGAGGCGGAGGGGGAGGCGGAGGGGGGGGGGGGGGGGGGGGGGGGGGGGGGGGGGGGGGTTATGTGGGTTGAGGAGGAAAAAAGGGAAGGGAAGTGAGAAAAAAGGGGTAAGGAAAATAGATTGTGAAGGGGTGAAGACAGCGGACTGTCACACACACGAATCTCACACTCTATCTCTGGAGTCTCCCTCTCACAGAGACCCCCCAGTCAGCTGTCCTCTGCTGCTCCAGGGAACGTCATTCAAGTGACCAAGGGTAGGTAAAACTTGAAGGGTGGAAAACAGGAGGAAAAGGGGGTACAGCGTTGGAAGAGGGTGGTGAGGAAAAGAAGGGGGCGAGGAGGAGAAGGAAGGGGAAACGTGCCGGATGGCACGGGGGTGGGAGTAGTATCATGTGTCAAAAATCTCATCTCCATCTCATCTCCATATTATCCCTATCCCAAGCATGTGGTTGAACTGACGAAGGGTTGTTAAAAAGGCGAGGGGGTGGATGGGGAGCTGGAGGGTGACAAGTTGGATCTCTGTCTGCCTGCCTGTCTCGCTCTCTTTCTGGAGAAGGAGAGAGAGAGAGAGAGAGAGAGAGAGGGGGGGGGGGGGGGGAGGGGGGAAAGAGAAAATAAGGCCATCCCAGAATTGAAGGACAGTTACAGCAAACATCTTCAACACAACATTGTTGTGTACTCTACTCTATAAATCTGTCTGTCTATTTGTCTGTCTGTCTATCCATCCATCCATCTTATCTGTCTATCTATCCATCCATTCATCTATCTACCTACCTATCTATCTGTCTACTTATATATCTATCTGTCTGTCTCTCTATCTATCAGTCTATCACTATCACTTAATACATACAGATATCTGTCTATCTATCTATCTTGTTTACACACACACACACACACACACACACACACACACACACACACACACATCTATCTATCTATATAAGATCTGTTTTCAATTTAAGTTTTCATGCATACCTATATGCTTCATCTTGTCATCCCAAGGTATGCAAAGGCGACATATTTAGCCAAAATGCTACGCCCTCGCAGGTTATGCTCAACGGATGAAGCCTTCACCCCTCGCTGCCAAGAGATCGCCAAGCACTTCCAGCGTAGAGGGTACGGTACCCACACCATCCAGAAAAGCCACTGAAAGAGTCAGCAGCATCCCACGTGACGAGATCCTTGAACACAGGCCCCGAGCTCCCAAGGATGGGTCCCGTTCATCATCACTCACAGCACCCTGCCAACCCTCCTCTCCGTCAGTGGCTGCACAACAGCAACCAGCCTTACATGAAAGCAGCAGGATGAGACAAGCCATGTCAGAGCTCCCCATAGTAGGAGAAAGGAATTCAAATAACCCACGAAACATCCTGATGGCTTCCTTGCTTCCTCCACAAGAGCCAGAAAACGCTGTGTCATTTGTAAGGAGCATGTCGTTGAGGTACGTCGGTTCACCAGTGACGTTAGTGGCGAGACATTTCACCATTCGCCACGAGATGTCCTGCAGCACAAGAACCTGCTCTACTGCACCAAATGCAAGGGGGCTTAGAACGTTGGAGAAACACGCAACTCGCCCAAACCAACGCTTCTACTAACATAGGTCACACATCCAGAACAATACAGGCACCCACGTCACACATCATTTCGACATGCACAACCACTCACTTCAGGACATGCGTTGTTTGCCAACTGAAAAACAGGACACAGACAGACATTCATGGAGATCTCAGAGAAAAATTCTGGTTTGGTAAGCTACAAACGAAGTATCCACAAGGCCTGAACACTTACGACTGATCATTAGTGGCACGTACTGAGTTCCCTTGCATTTAATAGTGAATCAGCTGTTCCCCGTTCACCACCTGGAGAAGAACCCTTCAGGCAGAACTCAAGTTCACCAACATGATCTGGGGTGTGAAGCCAAGAGAACAGCCCAAGACAGAGCGAGATGATCTGCAGTGCGGGCCCTGTGTTCCGATCGGAACGAAGAGGACTCAGTCAAGTCAGTTGTTCCCTCTCGTACAACTAGGCCTAACACAATGAAAACTCAAGAGAGAGAGAGAGAGAGAGAGAGAGAAAATAATAACAGGATGATGGTGTATTACACTTTGCAACACTTGGTGATGACATTACTGTCATGACGCAAGTTTTCTTTTAGCGTCGACCCAATGATGTCACTCCACTTTTGACGTGATTTCACAGGCTGTCATCCTTTTAAAAAAGAGCAGCCGCTCGAAATATTGGATTATGTTTGATTACATTGTTTGCCTTTTTTGCCTTTTTGCTTCAGTTGTCTGTCTTTTGCTGTCAGTTGTGTCTGTGTGTCTGTCTCTCTCTCTCTCTCTCTCTCTCTCTCTCTCTCTCTCTGTAATCATATTTCCAAACGAAGGCAAACTCTCCGGTCTTGTCTCCACGTGAAAGGTACAGAGGAGGAAGACAAGAGAGAGAGACAGACAGACAGAGAGACAGAGAGAGAACAGCCAGGTAGGGTAGAGGCGGCTGTCGGAGGGGTAAGTGGTGAGCCGGTGTAACAGCCCGTTCTTACCCCTCTCTGTAAATTACCCCGGGGTAAGTCTGGCCTAGCCTGCGGGTCATTCTAGAACTAGCTAGAACTGCCCCCCCCCCCCCCCCCCCCCCCCAGCTGGAAGTTACACACCTGTGAGTACCTGTGTACTTAGCTTGTACAATGCAGATGACTAGTGGTCAGTGCCACTGACCACCTGACCACTGGTCATTATGACGTAAATAGGAGATTTTAACTATTTAACAGCTAATTAGTGTTTCCCGAGTGCAGTCGTCAAGAGGCAACCCACCGGAGGAGTCACTGCACTACTGCCGAGTCACTTCGGTGGTGGTCAGTGGCGCCTGTTCTGATCTAACATACGCAGGACACCACCTACTAAGCCCCCTACTGACGACAATAATTGCTTAGTCGCGGAGCCGGCGTGAGTGAGCTCTCCCGGAGAGGGGCGCCACCTCGTCCGTCCAACGACAGCCCCCATGGACTCGCCGATACCGGTGACCCCGACGGAACCAAACCAAGACCACAGATGTGGAGAGGACATCGAAATTGAGGTCACCATGAGAGCAGGGCATGAAGGGCCACAGAATTGAGACTTTTTTCTTTCTTTTTTTTTTTTTTGATGCTGATCGATGAAAATGAGGATGATTAAGATGATGCTACGGATTTCCATTTCGGTCTGAGACTACATGACAGGGCTGTACTCTACGCTTCCTTTCATAATGTATCCCGGCGTCAACCAGGCCCGAGAAATACAGGCACCTGCAGTGTGTTGGTCAGGAAATTTGAACAACAGTCTCAGAAACGCATCCATTAAGTTAATGAAACTCGACTGTGTGGTCCCAGTCTTCCCAATTGAGTCCGCCGCAGCAACTCAACTCTGGGTAGGAGCCGGTTGGGGTCGGAAAAAAACACACATAACTTCTGATGGGATTCGAACCCACGACCTCCCAGCCGGGAGTCCGCGACGCTAACCACTTCGCCACGGCGGCTGGTTACCTTGTACAATGTAGATTACTTGTGGTCAGTGCCACTGACTACTGGTTATTATGACGTAAATCGGAGATTTTAACTATTTCACAGCTAATTATAGTCTTCCGAGTACCTGTGTACCTTGTACAATGCAGACGACCGGTGGTCAGTGCCATTGACCACTGGTCAGCATGACGTAAATCAGATATTTCGACTTTGTTACAGTTACAAAAGCAGTGTCTCATGAGTGTTTGTATACCCTGTACAATGCAAACAGTGGCAGTGTCACTGACCATTTGTCACTTTAATGTATATCAGAGATTTTAACTATTTTTACAGCTAATTAGTGTCTCCTGAGTGCCTGTGTACCTTGTACAATGTAGATGGGGGGGGGGGGGGGGGGGGGGGGGGGGGGGGGGGGGTCAGTTCCAGCTAGTCCTGGAATGACTCGGGGGGTAAAAGCGGGCTAGCCCAGACTTACCCAGGGGTAAGTTCCATGGGGGGGGGGGGGGGGGGGGGGGGTAAAGAATGGGCTGTTACACCGGGACGAGCTATGGTTGATTAAATACGAAAGCATAGACAACTCTTGTTCCTTCGAAAAAAAAAAACACAAACCACGCTTTGTAGTTTTATTAAAAAAAAAATAACGGACAGGCAACGATGCCAACGTTTTAAAATCGTTTCCGTTCATGACAAGTATACGAGAGTTATTCCATGAGCTTGTGCTGGTGCGAACGCTAGCGATGTCTCTAATTCCAGAGGGCTGATAGAGAAATAAACTACAAACATTAACTCCGTTTTACTGGCATGTCATGCCCGGAACACCCGGCATGTTACACCCGGAACAAGCAGGGCTGACGGTCATTTATTTCAGAAATAAACCTTTTCTCTCTTGTGGCCATTTCTAAATGGCGGGGCAAACCCAAAGAGAATGTGCTTTGTCTTCTGTTTTTTTACACACCGGACACAACCAGTCACGATCTGCATCACGAATTCAGTGCCCGTTTGCAACAAAAACAGAGGGGGAAGAGAGAGACGAGTAGGAACGGGCAAGCGGTTAGGGTTGTGTGTGTGTGTGTGTGTGTGTGTGTGTGTGTGTGTGTGTGTGTGTGAGAGAGAGAGAGAGAGAGAGAGAGAGAGAGGGGGCTGAATGGTTTTAATGAGATAGGTCAACAGCCCCTGTCATAATTCCACTCAGACTACGTTCTATGAATAAACTGTGCTAGCAAAAGTGATACGTTTAGACTCGTTGAATTTTCAGCGGCCTAAGTGGCACAAAATCCATCACCCCTCTCGCACGCATTCATCATGCACCCACCTGCGCATATCCACCCTTCTTCCTTACACCCCTTCCCTGCATCAACAGACACACTAAATTATCTATCTATTGTCTTGTCTGTCTGTCTATCTATCTATCTATCTATCTATCTATCTATCTATCTATCTATCTATCTATCTATCTATCTATCTAAGGATACACATGTATGTATGTATGTATGTATGTATGTATGTATGTATGAACCAGCATTGAAACTGACAGATGTTGACTTTCAAAGTGTGCTTTAAATAGTATCAGCTGACTAAAGCACTGATAGACAAAGAATTGGAACCAGCCGGAGAGAGAAAGGATGTGGGGACTGAGAGAGGGAGGGGGGGGGGGGGGGGGGGGGGGGGGGGGGGGGGGGGGGGGGGGGGGGGGGGGGGGGGGGGGGGGGGGGGGGGGGGGGGGGGGGGGGGGGGGGGAGAGAGAGAGAGAGAGAGAGAGAGAGAGAGAGAGAGAGGGGGGGAGAGGAGATGGGGAGAGAGAGAGAGAGAGAGAGCGAGAGTGATGTGAAAGATAAACGTTTATCGATGCGCCTGCAATCTGGACTACTGTGCATTGTTGTTGATTTGACAAGTTGATGCATTAAAGTAATTGATATGTACGTACGTATGTACGTATGTATGTATGTATGTATATAGATTAAGAAGTAAGCATATACGTGCAATACATACGTTCACATGACGATAGCGGAGACATTTTGACATTAATGACATTTTCCTTTCCAAAACAAAGCTTCTAACTGGAATACATGCCGCAGAAAATTTATGACTTGGCTCTTTTTTTAACAATGTCGGCAACTTGTATCCTTAGCAGCGAAGAGCTCAAAATGCGATAAATAACTTTTGAATTTGATTAAAACAAACAAACAAACAAACAAACACAAAAAAAAAAGTTTCCGTTTCCGGTTCGGAGGAGTAAATTGGTCATGAAACATTTTTCTTCTGCCATACTAAAATGAAATCAATGTAATTAGAGCGGAATTACGTCCCTTTGGAATTAAATTGTCTGTTTCATTTCACAGACATGATATGTATTCCTGCTGAGTATTCTTATTCATAAAAGGAAAACTGCATTTGAAGGCAGGGAGCAACAGAGAATGGTAATGAGAGAACGAGAGAGAGAGAGAGAGAGAGAGAGAGAGAGAGAGCGGAGCGAGCGAGAGAGAGAGAGAGAGAGAGAGAGAGAGAGACAGAGAGAGAGACACACACACACACACACACACACACACACACACACACACACACACACACACACACACACACACACACACGTACACACACGTACACACACACACACACACACACACACACACACACACACACACACACGTACACACACACACACACACACAGATCCGCCCATCCACCCTCCCACGCGCTAAACGTTTTTGATTTACGAACATCCTCTTACATGCGATGCGCACGATGCGAAGCCTTTTCTCTGTGTGTTGTCACGATCTCTTCTGTCTTGCACCAGGAGAGAAATACGATTGTTCACAGTCAAAATAAACTTTCTATTTACGGTACATCCAAACCAAATTATCATCATTAATATCGTTACTATCATCATCATTATCATTATCGTCATCATCATCAGCTTCATTATCATTATCACTATTGTTTATGTTGTTGTGTTATCATTATTATCATACAAGATGAAACTGATAATAACAATGATAATAGTAACACATGGTAAGAGAAAGACTTTATTCCTGACTTCTAACCCTCGTGCAGGTAGTTTGTATGTTGTCTGTATGGAACATGAAGTCAGTTTCTAAGTTTTTTTAAACACCTGCATCAAAACCAGACCGGTTAAACTTTCAATTGCTTTGTTCTTCTCACTTTTCTTCCCCCTCCCCCCCCCCCCCCCCCCCCCCCCCCCCCCCCCTTCATACGAAACTCTGCATGTGTTAGGTCGTCTCATATATTTTCTTCTTGGCGTAGGTCTTCATCAGCATACTGAAGTGTTTACGTTTCAAAGTTTACGCGGAATCCTGTTCATTTTCCAGCGAGAACAAAAAAGGAAGCTTCGTGATTTACGCCTCTTGAAGTAGGTCGTAGTCTGGGTACTTGAGTCTGACAGATTATGATTGTTCAGGGTATAAGGTAAACAGCAGGTGCAGCCACGGCAAGCGGGTAAGGAGGTCAGAAGGCCGGGGTACGGGTGATAGGCGGGAGAATGGGCGGGGAGAGGGGGGGGGGGGGGGGGGGGGGGTGAGGAAACGACAAGGCGTTGAGTTGGTGGAGGGAGAGCGTGGCAGGTGTGACAAAAAAAGCTACCTCATGGCGAGATAAAGACCGTGATTACGGAAAAGGGATTTCACTTAGACGTCTCTATCAGAAACGGTCTGGCATTCGTTGACACAAATGTTCAACTTGCGTGTAGTTTCATGATTTGCATTTGCTTTTCGTAAATCTTGCTGTGGAAGTTTTTCACTCACCCACCTCCATGCTCTACTTCTCTCAATGATATTGTTGCATTTGTTACCATGTTTCAGTTCTCTAAGTGCTTGTAAGTCAACAATCTGCATCATTTTTGCATTTGTTATCTTATTTAAGTTTTTTTTTTTTTGAATTCTGGTAAGTTAAATGATTTGCATGTTCTCGTAAATCTTTTCTATTTCACTTTTCTTTCTTTTTTTTTTTTTGCATTGTATTTATTTTAGTTTTTTTTTTCTTCTCATAAATCTGGATTTTGCTGTCTCATCTTGTTGCCAGTCCCGAGGTCTCACTTTCACGACACCCATTCCGGCTCCGTCCATAGTCAGACTCCGGCTTGTCACCCCGCAGCCC
>JADBJO010000177.1:860000-862500 GCA_016801955.1 Conus betulinus
GAGTAAGGCTACGACATTCACACGGCACTGGCTTTACGGTGGCATTTTTCGCCGGTAGGCTCTGCAGTCATGAAATACGGGCTGGTACACTCAAAGGAACGCTCCAGAGGAGGTTCTGTCGTGTCATATCCACGTGGACACAATGGCATTTGCCAGGATGCAGTTGTGTCCCTTGACGTCTTAATGGAATGCCCTCTACGTGTCTACACCCTGTGTGAACACAGCGCAGGCTTCTGAGGGTGGTGCAGGATTGCTCCCAGCTGGTTTGTTCAGAGGTTGAAGACAGTACTTTTCTGGGTCCACGCGCGCCCCTTCGGGGGTATCTTTTTCTTTCTTCTCATCATTATTATCACCACCGTATTGGAGATACCTCCAACGAGTACTTTCCCCTTAACAAAACTGCCCCCCCCCCCCCCCTTCTCTCCACACTACCCTTTCCCCCCCGGCTTATCCCCTCACCCATCTCCACTCTCCTATATTTCCTATGCTGTCCGTTTCGGGTGATAATAGCGTTCGTCACATGCTGCAGATAACATGCATCACAATTTCCTGTCTCACTGAAGTTTCACTTTGCAAGCCCATGCAGAGACTGGGTTTTAACCCCCTTTGTTCCGCATTTAGAATGAAAAAGAAAGAAAAAAAAAAGACAAGCAAGAGAGTGAGAGCGAGAGAGACAAATAAGAGGGAAAGATAACGAGACAGACAAACCGACAGAGAGAGAGAGAGAGAGAGAGGAGAGAGAGAGAGAGAGAGAGAGAGAGAGAGGCGGGAGGGGGGGAGGGGGGAAAGCGGGGGAGGGAGTCAAGAAGGGGCGGGCAGGGGGGCGGGAGGGATGAGGAAAGAGGCTTTATTCAGAAAAAAAAAAACAACAACAGACAGACAGACAGACAGACAGACAGAGACATAGAGACAGCGAGAGAAAGAGAGAGAGAGAGAGAAGGAGGGAGGGAGCGAATGAGCGGGACAGGGAGAGAGATTTTATTCAGAAAAAAAGAGAGAGAGAGAGAGAGAGAGAGAGAGAGAGAGAGAGAGAGAGAGAGAGAGAGAGAGAGAGAGAGATGATTATTTAGACATAAAAACCCCAGAGAGATAGAGAGATTGGGATTCGGATTGTTTATTCATTTATAGACTCTGGCCCCTAATGAAGGGGTGAGTGCATATATACGAAACCAGCGAAGCAAAAACTAAACACAAAAGATCTGCTTTCAATACATATTATGGCAAGTGTGATTGACGAGTGTGATGACATTCCTTCCACGCATACTCTGTGTCCACCCCACCCCCCTCCCTCCCCCGCCCTTCCAGTAACAAAGCTTTTGCGTCGTCCCGGGTGTGCGTCAATTGGTAGCGTGGTCACTATCAACCCGAGCTGCAAGCGATTCGGCATTTTTTTTTTTTTTTTCGCGTACGCAGGCTGATACTCCTGCGGACACACCCTGTATAGACAGGCAATGATTAATTCTATCTACCCAACAAAGGGAGTGGAGTTTTGTGTGTATGACTTTTTTTTTTTTTTTTAATCCCGCCATTAAGGCAGCCATACTCCAACTTCGGGGAAGGTGCATGCTATGTGTAACGTGTCATCTATTACCAACGGCCAAACTGGCGTTCTCTTCTGAAAGTTGGTGATGGGATTTTACATGTGTGCAAGATGTTATGCGTGCGTTCACACTCGGAACCTCGGTTTATATTCTCATTCGAAGGACTGTATGGAAAATGGAGTCAGAACCAATGTTAATTCCGAGGGAAATATCCCCCTGTACCGAAACGGCCCGGCGGAGATTCGAACCCGCAACCCTAAGATTACGAATCCGGCGTTCTACGACCAGGCTATTCGGCTCTCTAGTATGATTTCTGTAATGTTTATCGTCGTGCAGCATGCCACAGGCAAGTTCAACCTGGCGGTGCCCATCACTCTCCAAGACGTATTTTCCAGTTGGATTTAATACCCATCTATACCATGTAGTACTGGGCAACAAATCACCAGTAGCAGAGAACCCCAGACCTAACACGCTTCGCGTGCGTTTTTTTTTTGGGGTATGCTGGTCTACACAGAGAATAGGCCTACTACCCGGGGCATTTTCATCCGTCTTTGGTCAAGCGTCTATAGGCCTACGCAATGAGTGTAAATTTGAAGTTGCGATTGTATGCGATTTCTTAATTCTTCGGTCTTTTTGTTTCACAATGAAAGATGTTTGGTAGTAATAATATATCTTTAACATTCTTCCTTGACATACATTCTGCAATGAAAACTACATCAATGGCCACTGTGCTTCCATCATCTTTCAATGCACAAGATCTATGTCACATTTGATTCAATTCGCATCTGTAGTTGACAGATCGTGTTACGCAATCGTCTTTCTGTATGCAGCTGATCTAAAAACACTGCTGTACTTGCACATGAACATCCCCATATTCAACATCCAATCACAGCGAAAGTCAAACACACGCCGTTCCTCCACTGGAATTATGAAATACATTTGAAAAAACCAAATTCACC
>JADBJO010000177.1:865000-880000 GCA_016801955.1 Conus betulinus
CACACACACACACACACACACACACACACACACACACACACACACACACACACACACACACACACACACACACACACACACACACACACACACACACACACCACACACACACACACACACACACACACACACACACACACACACGCACACGTACTCACATAAGACATACTTACAAACTAAACAGAATAAAGTGCATTTCAAGTACAAACGCTTTCTGAATAGTCAGGTTCATACATAAGGCAAAGAGGATGGTGTTGGTTGGTGGTGGGTGGATTTATGGCGGAGTATGCAAGTACTGGCACATAAGATGGTTGAAATAATGATGTTTGAAGGTTGATATGCATTGGTGTTGTTTGGTTGATTCAGGGAGCGAGTTCCATTGACAGGAACCTGAATATGTTAAATTGGATTTGAATAAGTCAATTCTAGGCACAGGGACATGAAGTTTGGGTAGAGTCCTTGAGGAATTAATTGAGAATCGGTGAACTTATGTTGAAGGTGCCTTACCAGACACAGTCCTGTGCATTATGATCCCTTTGTTGTATTCTAATCTCAGACTTAATGGGAGAACTTGAATCTTTTTATAGTCCGAGTCCAGAAGACTACTGCTTTTTAGGAGGACTAATCTGAGTGCTCACTTGTGTAGGCTTAGCAATGGTTTGAGGGTGTTAGCGCCAGCAGAGTCCCATAGAGTAGATCCATAGTCTTTAGAGTCTATAGAGCCGATAGTTTGAGGATTTTGCCGTCCAGGCCATTCACCCGCAGGTACCTGACTATTTTAGGTGCGTTAGGTAGTGATAAACTTCAAAGTTCAGACTTGATGTTTTTATCTTGGCAATGATGTTTCAGTTTTTCAAGGTAGTTTGGTCTGGATCAATCTGTCGTGACAATTTTATTGGCTATAGTGCAAAAGTGGGTGTTCAGCTGTTCGACAGATGTCTTTAATTACAATTGATTTTGAAGAATATTGATTGTTTGTAAGCTCGTTGATAGCTCTCCATACCAATTTTGGGATTCTGGTTGACAATATTAGTTCTCGATAATATTCGTTTTTTTTCTCTGCGCTTCTGTGAATTTATAGCATTTCTCAGTTTTCTATGTTCCTCTTCATAGCCATGTTGTTTAAGCATATCTCTAAGGTAACCTGCCTCCTGTAACTCTGTAGTGTACCATGCCGGTTTAGGGTTATGTGTACGTACTCTAATCGATTTTAGAGGGGCGTGTTTATCATATATTTATGTAAATGTTTTGATCCAAAATTCAATAGCAAGATCTGGATCAGGTATGTTGAAAACTGATGAGAGATTTTAATTAAGCAAGTCATACAAAAAATCTTGGTTGTTAACGTTTGTAAAGCAACGGTAGGTTATTGTCTTGTGTCCCGTTTTGGAAATTTTTACTCATTTTTTTGGACCATGTGACACAAACTAGATAATGATCACCACAGTTTAGAACAGGGTTGCAGGTTTCTGTTATGTTAGTTTTATCTGAAATATAAATATGGTCGATAAGTGTCTTCGAGTTTGGTGCGACTCTCGTTGGAGATTCGATGAGCTTATGCAGAATGAATAGATCGAATGCTTGCGTCCATTGGTTTTGTACTTTTAGAAGGTCTATGTTAAAAGTCTCCAAGTAAAATGTTTTCCTTGGATCCTAGCGAGACTGCATCCATCATCGTAATAAATTTGTTGACCCAGTTTACTCTCTCAGATGGGTTCCTGTAGCAAAATCCAACCAATATGGAAGGGTTTCTTTTCAGCTTAACTTCTATCCAGACACATTCTACACCGTTACTTTCCAGGTGTAGAAGTCGTTTGAAGCTAAATGGTTCGCTGATGTAGATAAGAAGACCCGTCTCTTTCGCAAGTGAAGGATCTTTCCGGATTGTGTTATAAACTGGAATAGTTACATCATTGCCGCTAATGTGGCAGCTAATCTGGATTCAGAGAGTCCTAAGATATGAAAATGTTTACCATGATTCCCAGTCAGTGTTAATATATTTGATGTTTTGTTGACTGCATGTTGGATATCAAGGTGACAGATTAGAATCCTTTGCATGGCCATGCAGACTGGTTCTTGCTCATTTCTAGTTGTGTACTGACGTGATGATAATAGGAGACGACGATTTGCACGCTAACTGACGTTAACTTTTGTATAATCAAGGAACACAATAACATCACATAAAAGAGAGAAAAAAAAGGGGGCTGGTTTACACACCGTAACAACTTTAGTAAACCAGAAGCGTATGAGAAGAAAAGAAAATCTTCACAGTATACGTCTGTAGGCTCGTCGGCCAGATGGCATACTTATGGATACACTTTTCTGAAATGAAAATAATCGTGATCTGCACAATAATCTCTCGCCACTGCTGCGTTGATATTGCACCAGCTGGCGGTGATGTGAAGAGCTCGCTGCAGTCACCAGCCCCCGCATGGAAGGCAGCCTGCATCACCGTGTGGGCTGGTGTCTGCTTTGCAAGCCACGGAGTCAGGCTGGGGACCGTCAGATTGTCGGCACACTCCAACTGAGCGCTGGCCCTAGAGATATCAACAATACCTCTCAGGGTGCAGTCACTCTCAGCAGTATTGTGGTGGTCCTCCCCCAATGGGAAACCTTTTGAAGAGGGTGGGGAGGGACACGTTGGGGAGATAATTTTTCAGGGAAAGGTAGGGGGGGGGGGGGTGCATCCTGTATGCAGTGTGCAGTGAGAGGACGGTGTGTGTGTTTTGTGTCTGGGAGGAGGATGGAGAGGTTGCTTTTGTTTGGGTGGAGGAGGAGTTTGAATGTGATTTACATTTAGATTTTTTTTTTTAATTGGTTATTATGTTTTTTGCGAGAGAGGACGATTTGTCATTGGCAGATGAAGACATGCGTCTGAGTTGTGTAGATAGAGCGTCGATTTCTATTTTGAAGGTCTGTCTGGTTTCCTGTAGTGTTGATCTGAGGGTAGAGCTTTCGTCAAGGAGGGACTGAGTGATCCTAAGGAATTCTTCCTTAGCCACACAGTCGTCATGACTACAGCTACAATCTGTGGGAGTGTTGTCAGTGTTGGTGTCAGTCCCTGTCACTGAGCTGTCACAATCGTCTGTGTCGTTTGACGTAGTCACTGTGGATTTGTCGTCGGGTGTCACACAGGTTTTGCTCAAAGGGCCATTAGCCTCTGGTGTCTAGTCTGAGTCAGTTTGCTGAGTGGTTGTCATCAGTTGTCACTGATTTGTTGTCGTCTTCCCTAGTGTCAGTCTTTGGTTTTGATGTACTATCTTCAGAACGATTGTCAATGTTATATATATGTTAGGGTTACACTGTCTGTTTTGTGCTAGTGAAAGGGGTTCTAATGTTTGTACTGTCTACTGCTGGTGTAATGTCATAAAAGGGAAAGGGGATAGAGTTAATGTCGTTTTCTGTCACAAGGATGGATGGCATGTAAGGCGAATGAATCACTAGACGGTCATGGAGGGAAGGTAAGAAAGGAGAGTCGTGCTGTGTGGGATGGCGCTGGAAGAAAGGAGAGTCGTGGTGTGTGGGATGGACCTGGGGAACACAACACAGGCGCTGGAAGAAAGGAGAGTCGTGGTGTGTGGGATGGACATGGGGAACACAACACAGGCGCTGGAAGAACTGCAGGGCGTGGGAGACGGTAGAGAACAATCCTGGTGGCTCACATTCCAGCTCTTCTAGGTGCTGTAGGCGTGTCTGCCTGAGCGGTGAGAGCTGCATACTATTGAGAGAGAGAGAGAGAGAGAGAGAGAGAGAGAGAGAGAGAGAGAGAGAGAGAAAGAGAGAGAGAGAGACTCGCGCGCTTATACGCAGACATGCACACCCACACGTACACACATACATGTGTACACACACACGCAGGCACACTTGCACGCGCGCATGCACACGTATGCTTACGCACACGTGCACACTCACACAATCAGACCTAAGCGCACATGCCCACACACAGGAACAAAATAGTACTAACAAATGGTGACATGCATATTCAATTTGGTTGTGCTGTTGTTGCGTGTTTCATGGAGATCTAGTCCTTTGATCTTATGTTCATATAATGTTTATAACCATGACAAGTTGACACATTTTAGTTTTATGAATTTCTGTGTGTGTGATTTGTGTGTGTGTGTGTGTGTGTGTGTGTGTGTGTGTGTGTGTGTGTGTGTGTGTGGTATGTGTATGTGTGTGCATGTGTTTGTACTTCTGTGTGCATGCATGCATGTGTGTGTGTGAGGAATGAGAGAGATGCATTTTTTTCAGGGAGTGTAAGGGAGTGTAAGTTTTAAAGTAGTTCATAAGGAATGTAATCATAACCCTCCACCCCATCCTATTCATCAGAACTTTAAACTAGAATTGTAACGGTAACAATCACAACTGCTAAAGATAAATATTAAGTGAACAGCCTAATAAACATTTGGAAACAGATTCAAGAGTAGCAAAATTGTTTAATATACTAGATAGTGATAAAGGAGTCGATCCATCAACAAAACCCTCAATACCTGATTTTCAAAAAGCTCTTTTGTTTTGGGACAATGAATCAGTAAATGATTGACACTTATAGAATCTCCACACATACATTTAATATCTTTGCAAATTTTTTTTTTAAACGAGTTTTAAACGAAGCCTATGGATCAGACTTTCAATCTCCCTGGATGAGAAAATAAATCTTTTGTATGATGTTATCCCATTGCTTTTGTCATTACATTTGATGCAATTGTTATAATAATATATATGTCCGAGTTCCTCAGTGTTTTTGTTGCATTATCACGAGATGTTTTATTTATGATAGAGAAACATTCTGCTAGATCTAAGCGAACTTTTATTGTTATTGTGCCGCTAATTTTCCTTCATGGACAAAATACACATTTAGTGAACTTGTGTGTGTGTGTGTGTGTGTGTGTGTGTGTGTGTGTGTGTGTGTGTGTGTGTGTGTGTGTGTGTGTGTGTGTGTGTGTGTGAGAGAGAGAGAGAGAGAGAGAGAGAGAGAGAGAGAGAGGTGAACGTATAGTGCATGACACAGAAACAAAAAAAAAACAAACAAACAAATAAATGTAGGCGAGGAGCTAATTTTAACACAGAGTGTTGGCTTAGATTAGGAACTACGAAAACAAGTTGACCTTACTGCCTATCATGTCAACGGAACAACAAAAAATGGGAGGTGTGGGAATGACGAGGAGAGGGAAGGGGGGCCTATGACATGAGGAAAATGTACGTAAACACACACACACACACACACACACACACACACACACACACACACACACACACACACACACACACACACACACACACACACACACACACACACACACACACACACACACACACACACACACACACACACACACACGCACGCACGTGTCACACACACACACACACACACACACACACACACACACACGCACATACACACACACACATACACTTGTCACACACACACACACACACACACACACACACACACACACACACACACACACACACACACACACACAACGCGTATATCTTTGATTTGCCCTTATTAAAAAAAAAAAAAAAAAAAAAAAAAAAAAAAAAAAAAAAAAACATCCTGTGCGAAAAGTCAGATTATCAATTGTTCTTATTCCTTCAGAGTACGGATGTTGCATACTAACTTTGGCATATGGATTTTTTTTTTCTTCGATGCCGCACAATGTCCGGTCACTGTTCGTGTCCAGCTCAGTCAGGAACCAGCCTTCAGGACATCAAAATCCGTGGCGGGTCGTGCCATCATGTCACGAAGTTTCTTGGAACACTCGTACAATTTTTTTTTTTCTTCTTTTCTTAACCAAATGTATTCTGTTATTGAACGGAACCGTCTGTAGTTGTTTAGTTCACAAACACCTACTCACACACACACACAACTTTGACACTTTGATAGTTTATTGTCATTACCAAAAGGTCTTATGACAGGGGGGTAACAGGGCAATAATACATTCTTCTTCCTTTCATTGCAAACAATATAACCCAGTTATTTTCAATGATCAATCCAATCAAAATAAGCAAACAAAGTACAAAATAGTCTTCGAATATCCTCATAGCCACGAGTACTCCTTTATCATTACAACAACAACAACAACAACAACAACAACAACAACAACAACACAATCAACAACAACAACGTGTACAAAAAGGGAAAATGTAGTATTACAGATTAATTCGACCATTCACTCAGTCACGCGATAACTGTTCTTCTGCTGGTCTCTTCCACCTGTTTTAATTCGTATTTTCCGAAATCATGTACTTTTGTAGTTTACCTTTGTTACAAGTGCCTCTGTCTGATTTTCATGGCTTCTGCAATGAACCTAGCAACCGACTTGATCACACCATCGTCATCAGATGACAACAAAGAAGCAACATCTTGCCTTTCAAATGCATTCAAAGTGGAAAATGAACATTTTACACGCACTTCGTTGTATGCAGTACATTGGAATAAAAAGTGCTTTTCATTGTCAGTAATGAATCCACATGATGGGCATGGTGATTCTGTGGGATGTTCCACACTCGAACCATCTTTTATTCGCATTAAAACCTAAAGTTCGTAACCTAAACCTCGTGTAATTGCTTCTATGCCATTTATCTGTGATAACATTGAGGAACTTTTCCGTATGGAATATATTCTTAAAAGAGAAGAACCAACGATATTTTTCTTTGCTTTCCATATTTGAATGCCAGTTCTGTTTAAAAGAACAGATGAGTCTATCTTTAAATTCTGTAATAAACTGCTGTCGTTTCCCACGCCTTGGGTCATCCACACTATTCCAAAACCCTGTTCTGACAGCACTTTCTTTACTTGTTAGCCAGTTTATCTTTACCTCGTTCCATTTGCAAGAGCATCATGTCATAAAACTTGCCTACACAAACGTGACTGTGGAAGCTTCAATATTTTCAACCAATATCTAACACATTTCACAAAAGATCTTATGTAAAGAGGGTACCTGCCCAGTCTCTCCATATAAAAGAGTGTTAGATGAATGAATTGGCACCTGAAGAAAACGCTTCATAGCATACGTGTGTACTTTTTCTACCTGTGGATTTTCTTCTAACCCCCAAATTTCAGCTCCATAGGTAAGTAAAGGTTCTATCTGTGCATCAAAAATTTTCCAAAATATACCACAATCCATACAATTCAGCTTTCTTAAGGATCTCAGAATTTCAATGACGCCTTTTTACCCTTCCTTAAGGATTCTTCCCATGCATAACTAAATGTCATTTTTTGTTGAAAATAACATTCCTAAATACTTGTACGAGTTGACAACTTGAACTTTTGTATTTCCATAAAACCATCTTTCGTTTAAAGATAGATGTCCACCCTTTCTGAAGACTACAATATTTGTCTTATCTAGGTTAACTGTTAAACATAAGCGATCTGCTTCTTCTTTTAAGACATTTAATTGGTGGTTTTGTAAACCGACAACTGTTCCAGATAAAAGAATAACATCGTCAGCAAATAGTAACAAAAAAAATATATCTCTACTGCTCCGGGTATTATCTGAATACCATGTCTACCTTTACTTGATAACTCTATTGCTAGTTCATTAATGAAAAAAGAAAACAACTGCGGACTCAGCAGACATCCTTGTTTTACTCCATTCGGACACTCGAAATAATCTGAATATTCACTCTTCACACGTACACATGCAAGCACCGAGTTGTAGATACTTCTAATGGCTGTATACAGTTTACCATTCACACCACTTTTACGAAGTAGTACATTCCACAATACATTGCGATTTACAGAATCAAACGCTTTCCTGAAGTCTACAAATGCGACATAAAGCTTTGTATTACACAGTAAATATTTCTGTACCAGTGAGTATAGTAGTGTAAATATATGATCTATGGTGCTGTATCTGGTTCTAAAACCTGCTTGTTCCTCAATAATCTTTTCTTCATTTTCTGCCCATTTTGTTAATCTTTTGTTTAGTATGTGAGTGTAGACTTTACTTAAAATGCTGGTTAGTGCTACTCCACGATAGTTATCCGGATTGTCAGCGTCTCCTTTTTTTTGTAATTGGTATAATAATCGATTTCGCCCATTCTAAAGGAAAAGTACCATTTTTCAAAAAGCTTTGAAAATAAATGGACAAGAAAATCAATTACAGCTGAGTTTGCATGCTTCAGCATTTCAGCTATGATTTTGTCTGGTCCAGCACTCTTTCCTAATTTTAAATGATTGATACCAGCAACGACTTCTTCTCTAGATATAGGATTGTTAAACAATGGTTCCATTTCGTCATCTTCTTCCACCAAATTTGTAGTTTCTGTAGGATTATTATCAAAATTATGAAAAAACGCCCCAAAAATGATCATGCCAATTTTGTACTGATATCTCGTTATAAACAAAACGTTTTTTATTAACAGATCTTATTAATGTCCAAAATGTCCTCGAATCATCATTGCATTTTATGATTTGATATTGCAATGTGTCACCACAAAATAATTTTCCTTCATGGACAAAATACACATTTAGTACTTGTGTGTGTGAACTGTGTGTGTGTGTGTGTGTGTGTGTGTGTGTGTGTGTGTGTGTGTGTGTGTGTGTGTGTGTGTGTGTGTGTGTGTGTGTGTGTGTGTGTGTGAGAGAGAGAGAGAGAGAGAGAGAGAGAGAGAGAGAGAGAGAGAGGTGAACGTATAGTGCATGACACAGAAACAAATAAAAAAAACAAACAAACAAATAAATGTAGGCGAGGAGCTAATTTTAACACAGAGTGTGGCTTAGATTAGGAACTACGAAAACAAGTTGACCTTACTGCCTATCATGTCAACGGAACAACAAAAAATGGGAGGTGTGGGAATGACGAGGAGAGGGAAGGGGGGCCACACACACACACACACACACACACACACACACACACACACACACACACACACACACACACACACACACACACACACACACACACACACACACACGCACGCACGTGTCACACACACACACACACACACACACACACACACACACACACACACACACACACACACACACACACACGCACATACACACACACACATACACTTGTCTCACACACACACACACACACACACACACACACACACACACACACACACACACACACACACACACACAACGCGTATATCTTTGATTTGCCCTTATTTAAAAAAAAAAAAAAAAAAAAAAAAAAAAAAACATCCTGTGCGAAAAGTCAGATTATCAATTGTTCTTATTCCTTCAGAGTACGGATGTTGCATACTAACTTTGGCATATGGATTTTTTTTTTTCTTCGATGCCGCACAATGTCCGGTCACTGTTCGTGTCCAGCTCAGTCAGGAACCAGCCTTCAGGACATCAAAATCCGTGGCGGGGTCGTGCCATCATGTCACGAAGTTTCTTGGAACCGATGGCTGACAATTTTTTTTTTTTTTTCTTTTCTTAACCAAATGTATTCTGTTATTGAACGGAACCGTCTGTAGTTGTTTAGTTCACAAACACCTACTCACACACACACACACACAACCCCCCACCCCCTTCCACACACACACACACACACACACACACACACACACACACACACACACACAGAGAGAGAGAGAGAGAGAGAGAGAGAGAGAGAGAGAGAGAGAGAGAGAGAGAGAGAGAGAGAGAGAACACTCGTGCAAGCATCCGGTTTCGACGTCCAACCCCATCCCTACCACCTTCCATCTCTCTTCGTTCTCTTTTTCACACACACACACACACACACACACACACACACACACACACACACACACACACACACACACACATATATACAGAGAGAGAGAGAGAGAGAGTTCGCTATTCACGCGTGCTGGGAGCGTTGTGAAGAGGACTGTATACCCACCCCAGACAGGGTCACGGGTGCGGAGAAGAAGATAAACCACAGTCGTTGTAGGCAACAAATATAAATCTCCTGGCGGCACAATCTACCTGTCAGATCCTCTCCATTATCTCCCCTACCCCCATCCTTCCACTCACTCACACACAAAGAGGAGGAAGAGTGGTGGGAGGGGTGGGGGAGGAAAACAGCGAAAAAGGATATTGTCAGATCAATCCTTTATCTTTCATTCCATTCGGGAAGAACTTTTCGGGGTGGAATTACTCGTTCACACTCAAAATACCCGGATTTGACGTCAACAACAACGAAAAGGAAAACACGACAAAATAAAACAAACAAATCTTTACGAAAAAAAACCCCTGCTACAACTAATAAAATTATTATGTCTGTTACAGCATAATTCAAACACACACACACACACACACACACACACACACACACACACACACACACACACACACGAATGGGTCCTATTGCATACATGTTGGAGGGATCCATGTGTAGATTATCATTATTATGAATACTTAAATCACACCTATCCTCGGCTAGAGATCAAGTTGTAAACGCTCCACATTAGTGCGCGGTTTTGTTGTTGAAAATTATTGTTAATACTATTTGTTTTTTTTCTAGTGCAGTCGCTCACAAGTTTTAACCCAGATTCGCAGAAATGTAATATATGGTATAAATGGCATGCTCCTGAGTAAGAAGAGGGGAAAAAAAAATACAGAATGAAAGAAAGAATGAAAAGAAAGTTCGTGTTTAATTTTTGTTAATGGAATGTGCAACAACAAACAGAAAAAAATCTTGTCAGTGAGCTAAGATTAATCAACAAGGAACTCTCGCGACACCAAACACCAGTTATCAGAAAACTGCACCACCTCTCTCTCCCTCTCTCTCTTCGTATGTTGTTGTTGTTGTTGTTGATTTATAGTCTGTTCACACTTGGTGATATTACACTTTACAAGAGGGGGGGGGGGGGGGGGGGGGGGCAAACACACATACACACGTCAAGTATACGAGCTGTGGAAAAACCAGTCTAAGTGAATCATATTGTTTTTAAAGCGAAGGCAGATACCACGAAACAAGTCTAAAGATAACAGCTACATGCGTCAGTTGAAAATGTCGAGGTAGGCAGATACCACAAAACAGGGTTAACAGTTTACCGGGATCTAACTTGCACATAAATCATATGTGTCAAATGGATCCGTAAATGAAAGAGAGAGAGAGAGAGAGAGAGAGAGAGAGAGAGAGAGAGAGAGAGAGAGAGAGAGAGAGAGAGAGGTTAGACGATAGACTGTGACGTCACCATCATTTTTTTTTTTCACTTTTTTTTTTCCTTTCTCTTTCTTTCTTTTTTTAAATTGTCCACACATGCAATGATAACTAACATACATAAATCAATATATTAATACACGGTGGTACATATTTAACGCATACAGATGTACATGCATTTTTTTTTTTCAATCTAGAAATGTCTTTAATCTTTTTACACGGGCACTCATACCGAATTAATTCCAATTACTGGCATTAATCCTGAGTACCAAGGTTGCGGACGAAATTGAATAGAAAAGAAAGAGAGTATAAAGTACTTATCATTAACATAATAGGCACGCGCGCGCGCGCACTCTCTCTCTCTCTCTCTCTCTCTCTCTCTCTCTCTCTCTCTCTCTCTCTCTCTCTCTCTCTCTCTCTCTCTTACGTACACATACAAATGATACATAATATAACCATTAGTCCCTAGTAGTTCAATACAAGGTGACCATTTTGTTTGATAGGTTGCATGATTCATCTCCATTGAGGACATATATTTCTCCATTTTATGTCTATAGTCCAGCTCCTTAAAAAAACATGTTCAGATTATTGAAAATGAAATGAGACAGGGAACAGTAAACAATAAACAGTAAACAAGTGGGGTAACTTTTGCTCCCATAAGAAAACCTAACACAGAGTAACTTTTATTCAAGACTGGCACAGCCTTTCAAACGAATAAAGTCAGACAAATACAAAGACGAACAATCTAATAGTGTGTGGAAAAAAACAAGCGCAGGCCAACAACTCAACTGTCTTCATAGAAATGACTTGGTAAAGATTTGGACTTGGGGGGGGGGGGGGGGGGGGGGGGGGGGGGGGGGGGGGGGGGGGGGGGGGGGGGGGGGGGGGGGGGGGGGGGGGGGGGGGGGGGGGGGGGGGGGGGGGGGGGGGGGGGGGTTGAAAATGGAGAAACTGGGAACATGAAATTAAGAAAATACATTGGTTTCATTTACTGCCCTTCGCTGGCTGCTTTGGGGGTGCTGTTGGATTCTTTTTTGAACCCTTGGTGATGAGAACACCACGGTATCATGGACTGTGGTGTCTCTATTTGACGCCAGGAGCACAGGCACAACCAGCCGTGTCTCTCTGATGAGTTCCGATCCAGCGAACGATAGGCCTCGGAGCAGGCAATACAAATAGATCTGCCTCGAAAGGGATTACGATGGTTCCCCCATGCAGCTAGTGAAGAGTTTTTCATATCTATAATATTTTTTCTTAATTTCATGTTCCCAGTTTCTCCATCTCAACCCCCCCCCCTCCAACCCCCCCCCCCCCCCCCCCCCCTCCAATAAATCCAAATCTGTACCAAGTCATTACTATGAAGAAAGTTTAGTTATTGACCTCCGCTTCCCCCCCCCCCCCCCTATTATTAAATTGTTCGTCTTTGTATTTTTCTGACTTAATTCAAGTTTAAAAGGCTGTGCCAGTCTTGAATAAAAGTTACTCTGTTAGGTTTTCTTGGGGAGCAAGAGTTATCCTACTTGTTTACTGTCATGTTTAGATTAGGTTGTGGTTTGTTAATTGCACACATTTATATATGAAATATTTTCCCATTAAAATTATCAGGTCTTGCATATCATCGGTTTTTGTTTTCTCATCCGTACCAAATGATATAATCTCCACATTAAGATACAATCTTACACAGTGTGAACAGTTAACTTTCAGAATTATTTCAAGGTCTTTCCAGAAAATACGGGCAAATTCACATTCCCACAGGTAATGATTAATTGAGTCTTTGTCTCTGATACAGAAATTACATTTGTCGCTATCAATAATTTGCATACTTTTCAAAACAACGTTTGTTACCAGAATTCTGTGGCGTATTTTAATTTCGAACCGTTTCAGTTTTTTGTTTTCTTTAATTTTCTTAAATATCCCTTTTCAGTACCCCTCTATTCAGTCAGTTGGTATATTAAGACGTTGTTCCCACTTGACAAAGGCACTAACGTTAAAAACTTCATTGACTTCCACCATAATATCGTAACAAGTACGTGTTCCTTTATTGATACTACAAAATGTTTGAAGTGCTAAAGTTTTAACATTACCAGTGTTACTATCTAATTTCAATCTTCTTTTCGTTGCGTAAGCTTTGATCGAACGCACACAACTTATACGATTTCGAAAATTGATCTGAAAGACCAATTTCTCCGACAGTTCATGGCAGTTTAGAAAATTACCATCATCAACGAGTAAATGTTTAACTAAAAATATATTGTTTTGTTTCCATTTCTTGTAAAAAGAATTGTTTTTTCTCCTACTTTAAACTTCTCATTACAAAAATAAAAAGGTTCAGTGGCTAAATCTGTACTTTTGTTTAATTCTACCTGTTCGCAGAACCTTTGATATGATTGAAAGACTCCTTTCCAAAATGTATTTATAATATTGCTTTCAACAAATGTGTTAGGTCGATATGCGTCAATTCTTTATGCCTTTGATACTGTGGTCTTGCTTTATCTTGGTCGCCAGTATTTAGACGCACAAAACTAATAGATACGGAGATATAGGGTTCTCTTGACGGCAACCTCTTCCAGTTGTAAAACTCTAAGACACTTTCCCATTCACTATTACGTAAGACTTTATCTTATCGTAAAAAGATTATATCCATCGTTGTGTTCCTTTTCCGAATCTGAATGCACCCAGAATTTTATTCATATATGACCAGTTAACTGAATCGAAAGCTTTCTCGAGATCGACAGAAATTGATAACCCTCGTAAGCGATTCACTTCTAAATAATGTATTAAATCGTATATTGTTCGTAAAACATCTCCTATGTACCTTCCTGGAACGAATCCCGACTGGTCCTCGTTTATGAGTTTTAGCAGAACAGTTTTTATTCTGCTTGCAATACAGGCTGAAGCAATTTTGTACGTTACATTTAGAAGTGAGATAGGTTTCAGTTCTTCAAGTACTCTCGCGGTTTCTCTCTTTTTGGAAGACCAATTATTATTCCTTCTTTTTGTTTTACAGACATTCCTCCATTACTGTATCCCTCATTAGAGAACGAACAACAAAATCTCCTAATTGTCTCCAGAAAAATTTAAAGAAGTTTACTGTCATACCGTCTGCTCTAGGACCCTTCTTATTTTCCTTTTTTTTTTAAGAACTTTGGTAGTTTCTTCTAAAGTGGTTAATTCGTCCAATTGTTCGGATTCTAACTTAGTTTTGGCAGGTTATCTACATATTTTCCAATTTCAATATCAAATATTTCCTTTTCTGCGTATAATTTTTCATAATAGCTCTTTGTCTCTTTTAACATATTATCCATTTCTGTCGAAGTTGGTCCTTGGTCCGTGACAAGTTTAAGCATTCGTTTGCTTACGAAGTTCCTTTTCTCAAGTGAACAGAAATATTTGCTCATTCATTCCTCGTAAGATGCCATTTGGCTCTGGATCGTATCATTATTCGTCACTTTTCGATTTCCTTAGCTCACTCAGCTCCTCCTTTTTGTTCTTCAAGATCTCTAAGTCTGTTTCTAGTAAGCAATTTTTCACTTTCTAAGTCTTGTATTTTCTTTTTCAATTTCGTGTTCTTTTTCACATCTTTTTTTTTTGTTTTTGCGAATGCTAAATGTAATTATTTCTGCTCTTATTTCCATGATTAGAGTTTTCTAAAAAATAATTGGTCTGAAATTGAGAACTGAATTTGATCATTTGGGATTTTACTGACAGAGTTTTTATTGTAAGGCAGTAATGCATATTGTTCCTTGGTTCTTTCAATCGTTTCATTCACCAGATTTCCATGCTGCTTTTCTCTTAAAATGGAAGAATTAAATTTCCAGAACCCTTTATGTCTCTTTTCTTTTTTTAAAACAATATCTTTGTATATCAAAGAGTGATCTGTTCTGTGTCCCAACAAAATATC
>JADBJO010000177.1:895000-897500 GCA_016801955.1 Conus betulinus
GGTTGGGTATTTTGACATTTATGACTCACGTTGGTAGCTTATTTCTTTGTACAGGTGTGTCTTCCTTTCCAATTCCTATGCTTCTGGGGGGGGGGGGGGGGGGGGGGGGGGGGGGGGAGTGGGGAGATGGTGGAGTAGATGGACCCTGCAGTCTGGGGGAAGGCTAGTGGTGTTGCAGGTGGTGTAGATGTAGATGGTGCCTACAGTCTGGGGGAAGGCTAGTGGTGTTGCAGGTGGTGTAGATGGTGCCTACAGTCTGGTGGAAGGCTAGTGGTGTTGCAGGTGGTGTAGATGGTGTCCACAGTCTTGGGGAAGACTAGTGGTGTTGCAGGTGGTGTAGATGGTGTCTACAGTTGGGGGGGGGAAGGCTAGTGGTGTTGCAGGTTGTGTAGATGGTGCCTACAGTTTGGGGGGGAGGCTAGTGGTGTTGCAGGGTGTGTAGATGGTGTCCACAGTCTGGGGGAAGGCTAATAGTGTTGCTGGTGGTGTAGATGGTGCCGACAGTCTGGGGGAAGGCTAATAGTGTTGCTGGTGGTGTAGATGGTGCCGACAGTCTGGGGAAGGCTAATAGTGTTGCTGCTGGTGGTGTAGATGGTGTCCACAGTCTGGGGGAAGGCTAATAGTGTTGCAGGTGGTGTAGATGGTGCCGACAGTCTGAGGGAAGGCTAGTGGTGTTGCAGGTGGTGTAGATGGTGTCTACAGTCTGAGGGAAGGCTAGTGGTGTTGGGGGTGGTGTAGATGGTGTCCATAGTCTGTGGGAAGGCTAGTTGTGTTGCAGGTGGTGTAGATGGTGTCTACAGTCTGGGGGAAGGCTAGTTGTGTTGCAGGTGGTGTAGATGGTGCCTACAGTCTGGGGGAAGGCTAGTGGTGTTGCAGGTGGTGTAGATGGTGTCCACAGTCTGTGGGAAAGCTAGTGGTGTTGCAGGTGGTGTAGATGGTGCCTACAGTCTGGGGGAAGGCTAGTGGTGTTGCAGGTGGTGTAGATGGTGCCTACAGTCTGGGGGAAGGCTAGTGGTGTTGCAGGTGGTGTAGATGGTGCCGACAGTCTTGGGCAAGGCTAGTGGTGTGTTGCAGGTGGTGTAGATGGTGCCTACAGTCTGGGGGAAGGCTAGTGGTGTTGCAGGTGGTGTAGATGGTGCCGACAGTCTGGGGGAAGGCTAGTGGTGTTGCAGGTGGTGTAGATGGTCCTACAGTCTGGGGGAACGCTAGTAGTGTAGTGGAGGTGGTGTCTCTTGCAGAGTCTATGTTTTATTTCTATACTTCAGTGGGACTGGGGGGGGGGGGGGGGAGTGAGGGTAGGGGATGGGGTGATTGAGGGTAGGTTGTGAGAGTGGTGGTTAGGGGAGTTGGGTTTGCTACTTAACCTGCCAGTTGGTTACCACGGTACAGCACATCAAAAACAGGTCGCCCTTTGTTCAGTCATGTGTCATCACAAAAGCAGCTGACAGCTTCGGCACCCAGAGAATAAAGAAAAAAAGAATGTCGAAATTCATACCCAGTAACCCCCCCCCCCCCCCCCCCCCCCCCCCCCCCCTCCCCATCAACCCCTCAACTAAAACAATGACACCATAAGAATATTTCAATTGATCAGGTTAAATATATTAGCCAATATATTAGCTATTGACGAAGTGGACTGCGGTAGAAAACCGGGTAGAAACAGTCGCATTTTTGATATGACAGTGTTACAAAATAATTCAATTCAGGGTTCAAAGAGGGTCTAAGGGAAACGACTGTGATCACACCCATGACGACCGCAATTCAATTTCTCTGTCCTGACTTTCCAAACAGGTACACTCTTACAGAGAGAGACAAGACAAGACAAAACAAAACGCGTTTATTGTCCAGATAGCATTACAGCCTTTTCGGACATGGGGGTAAGGGTAAACACACCTCAAATGAAATTGAACATACCAGGCATTTACACAAACACATTCGCACACGGCGTGCAAGACGCACAAACTCTCACGTACAGGCATCCTCCCCACTCCACCTAACATCCCCACCCGTCACACGCCTCCTCTCTCTCATCCATCCACCCCTCCCTCCCTCCCTCCTCCCTTCCCTCCCACCTGAAAAAATGCACAAAACATATATAAGTTAGGTTAGGGTCATTTTGTAACTTAATAATTAATCGTTACTGGTGAATTATTTGATCATTTCCATTTTCTTTTTCTTATTTGCATTGAGAGAGCAATGAACCTCGCTAATTCTTTCAATTATTTTCATTGTTGTCAGAAAGGACGTTTACTACCGCATTTTGGCTGGGGGCACCAGAGAGCGATTTCAGTTTGGAACAGTTTTTCCGATTGTCTTCATAAGCAGTGCACTGAAAGAGGAAGTGAACTTCATCTTCCAGTCCATTTTCACATGATGGACAAATGACATCTTCCTGAATATTAGCAAAATTCATGTACCACCTTTTGTGATTTTTTAAACCACCGACTCTTAAACGAAAAATAGCGAGATTTTTTCTGTGCCAATTATTTGTAACACATGATAA
>JADBJO010000177.1:902500-930000 GCA_016801955.1 Conus betulinus
CTGCTGCCGGATGTCTTCGTCCACCTCAGCAAGGCCAGGATGATCTCCCCTACCGGCCTGTGCCACACGTTCTCCGACAAGGCAGACGGGTACACACGAGGCGAAGGCTGTGGCGTCGTCATTCTGAAAAAGCTGACTGACGTGAGTGGCTTATCTCCCTTTGCGTTCGTCTTCTGGAGGGTGACACACACAGACAGCATGCCTAACATCAGAATCTGTCTCACGGTGAAGGGACCGAAGACCATCCCAGTTTTCACCTGCATATAGGGGTAGGGAATATGAATCAGCGGTTCCTTCCCCTGGATTTCTCTATATATACGATGATTTGGCTGGCATGTGTGAACAAAGTCAGTCTGCCATTAATTAGTATGGGCTCTCTTCTCATCTCATTTACGATGATTTGGCTAACATGTGTGAACAAAGTCAGTCCATGCGATTATCAGTATTCTCTCTCTCTCTCTCTCTCTCTGTATGTGTGTGTGTGTGTGTGTGTGTGTGTGTGTGCGCGCGCGCGCGCGCGCGCGCGTGTGTGTGTGTGTGTGTGTGTGTGTGTGTGTGTGTGTGTGTGTGTGTGTGTGTGTGTGTGTGGTGTGTGTGAAGATAAAACGAGAAAAAAGTTATAGTACAACTGCGCTAAGATGATGCTAGGAGTAACTTTCGATTCACGTTTAGTAAAAACGGTCACATGTATCAAAATAATTCCTGTTCAGATTTGAAAGACGAGGGGGTGAGAACATAGGATAGACAATACTGTCAGTGGTCATGCCACAACGTAAACTACAATCAGCTTGATAGAGCCCCCCATTGTTTGTTGTCGTCGTCGTTGTTGTTGTTCCACTTGTTGTTCAAACTTATTAGCAAAGTCCAATGCCAGATTCGAATCGTCTCTTCTCATTTATCCCAGTAAGCCCTCTACGCCCATTCAAGTGCCTTCAGAGGACGGCAGTCTGATTGTCATTGAAACAGTTTACAATTCATTTGCTTGGCTATCTGTTGTTTAGCTTGTCAATGTAGTTAGCTGGTTACAGCTGGTAACTTCCAGTTTGGTAGTTACTTAGCTGGGTAGCTTTCTGTTTGGTTTGCTACCAATATGATGAGCTGTTCAAAGTCAGACGGTTTGGTGAGCTGGTGTTGCAGCAGGCAACCTGCTTTCTACTTATCAAATATTACCTCACTCTTACGTTTACTCAGTCAGTGGGCCAGTTAGCAAATCACACGGTTAATCAGACAGGTAGGTTGACTGGCAGATGTGGAGGTTGTTAGATTGTGATCAGCTCAGCTATATACTCACTAATCGTTTCATTTTCGCCTGTTTTCGATCGTTTCTAGGCACTAAGAGATGGGGACAAGATCTGGGCCACAGTCTACACCGGAACCAATCAGGACGGCCGCACTGTCACCCCTGTCACAGCGCCCTCGGGGGAACAGCAGAAAAAGCTGTTGCAGTCTGTCTACGACAAATTCCAAGTCGACCTTAGTCAGCTGGATTACATTGAAGCGCATGGTGGGTAACCTTGCGTTCCCCGTGTTTGATCCCCCCCCCCCTCTCTCTCTCTCTCTCCCTCCTTCACCCACCTACCCACCCACCCACCCACCCACACACACACACTCAGTTTCTCTCTCTCTCTCTCTCTCCACTCTCTCTCTCTCTCTCTCACACACACACACACACACACACACACACACACACACACACACACTCACACACACACACACACACATACACGCATACACACACACACACACACACACACACACACACACACACACACACACACACACACACACACACACACACACACACACGCACGCACACACACACACACATTCTGTCTATGTCTTTGTCTCTGTCCTTCTCTTTCTCTCTCTCTCTCACTCAGTCTCTCTCTCTCTCTCTCTCTCTCTCTCTCTCTCTCTCTCTCTCTCTCTCTCTCTCGATGTAAGAATCAAGAAATTTCAACCCTTTGATCTCTCTCGTGTGAAGAGGATGAAATAAAAAGAAACTGAAATGCTTCATGTGTGTGTGTGTGTGTGTGTGTGTGTGTGTGTGTGTGTATGTGTGTGTGTGTGTGTGTGTGTGTGTGTGTGTGTGTTGTGTGTGTGTGTGATGTGCAGGAACCGGAACTCCAACAGGGGATCCAGTGGAAGTGAACGCTTTTGGATCTTTCCTGAAAGAGAAGGGTCAACCTCGCCAACGCTTTATCGGGTCTGTAAAAACCAACATCGGACACACCGAGTCAGCCGCAGGCGCTCTGAGTGTCATAAAACTCTGTCTGATGATGAAGCATAACACCATAGTCCCCTCTCTACACTGTGACGTGGTCACCCCAGTATCAGTCTGACTGACCTCCGATTCACAATTCCAAAATGTACTGTGCCTTGGTCCACTCCGGATAAAGTGTGTTGTTGCAACAGCTTTGGGTTCGGGGGCAGTAACTGCCACGCGGTAGTGAAGTCTTTCAGCAAACAGAGGGCAAGAAAGGGACCAGGCGGATGGTCCCTGTGTCGTTTGCTTCTCGGGTAAAAAAACGTCACATCGCTGAAGGGAAGCTTGGAGGACCTGATCCAAGACGAAGAAAGCTCTGAGCTCAACATCCACGATGTGTCCTACACTAGCACTCTACGTAGAGACCACCACCTGTTCAGAGCCGCCTTCCTTGTGGAGGACATGAAAGACCTGCTGCATGCTGTAGCCCAACGACTTTCTTACGACCAGTGGGCCCAGCCATCCCCTCCCCATCAACAGGAAGTTGTCTTCGTTTTCTGTGGCATGGGCACCAGCTGGGGTGGTATGTGTCGCCAGCTGCTGGAACAGCATGAGGTCTTCAAAGACACTCTGATGGAAGTAGAGAAGCTTTTTGTCGGCCTACGTCCCTTGGTCACTCACGGAAAGGCTCAGAAAGGAAGATCCTTCCAAAGATCTCCTGCTGGAACCCATCGCTGTGTTCGCCTGCCAGGTCGGTCTCGCTAAAACGTGGGGAAGTCTTGGAATCCTGCCAGGCTGCGTTGTGGGTCAGAGCATCGGAGAAGTGGCTGCCGCATACACTGCTGGATGTTTCAGTCTGGCTGATGCCGTGCCGTGAAATCATCTACCACCGCAGTCAGTTGTTGGCTGAGGCAACAGGCGGTGCTATGATCGTCGTGTTGAACGTGGAGGTGGAAAAAGTCAAACAGGTACTGGCAGAATGTGATTCCAGCGCCAGCGTCTCTCAGGAATACAGCAGTAAGGCCTGCGCAGTCAGTGCTCCCTCTGACATTATGCCAGCCGTCAAACGTTCACTGCAGAAAAAACTGGACCCTGTCCTCACAGGCATGCGGATAAAAGACCTCAGTGTGCATGTGGCGTATCACAGTCCTCATGTCAGGAGCTGCGCTGAAAACCTGGTGAATGAGCTGAAGGGGATAGCCGCCCGTCCCACCCTCTATACCCATGCAGTCCACCGTCACTGGCATCTCTCTGACCACCTCACCTGACGCTGAGTACTGGGCAAGGAACCTCAGAGATCCTGTCCTGTTCAAACAAGCCGTTACTGGATCTGTCAAAGGATCCTCAAAAGCTGTCTTTCTGGAGATTGGACCACATCCTGTGTTGAAGTCTCACCTGAAGGACCTGTTCCGGTCAGAAAGTCGCTGCCGTGCCCTCAATGCTCAAATCTCTTGAGATGGATGCACTACTGAGGGCTGCCATCTCTCTGTATGAAGAAGGACTGGACATCAATTGGTCAGCTATACCCAGCAAGGGGAGTGAGATAACAGAAGTTCCAAGATACTGTTTGAACAAGAAGTATCAAGCGGAGAAAACAGAGACACACATATGCTGTTAAGCGGTCTGGACATTTACCAGAAGAATCACTTATACACTTGTCCTGTGCGGGACAGCAAAACATCATTTCGATTGATGATTTCCCCGCTCGTGATCCCCTCGGTCTATGATCATGTACTTTCCGGGAAGATCATTGTACCGGGAGCTTTTTTGGCTGAAGCCAGTTTAGCAGTCGCTCACTACCATCACATGGCTCGTCCAGCAGTCAGCATCGAGTTTGAACATGCCACGTCGTTGAAAAAAGGTGAGGTGACTGATATCGTTGCAGAGTTTGACACCCTTGAAAAGGCCCCCGGCAGTGACCTTCCGCCTTTGGTCATCAAGAGAGAAAACCGGCGCTTGGCGTCTGCCCATCTGAAAGAGTCAAGGCCATCAACACGGCCAGTTGTAAATCTGGATTACATCCGATCCAAATGCAGGGATGTTTTGGACAAGAATGCCATTTACTCTGTTTTGAAGACATTTGGTTTTCAGTATGGGCCGACCTATTCACTCTTGGAACAGGCTCGCAAGACGTCGGGAGAATGCTTGGCCCTTCTACAGCTGACAGACGCTGTTCAGCGTGAAACAGCATCTACGCGTCTGCACCCCAGTGTCCTTGATTGCATGCTTCAGTCATCTGCTCTGGTCGTCATGGACAACGGACATTCGCACCATGTTATTTTGCCAAAGAGCATTGGCCACCTAGTTCTTCACGGATCAGTTGAGCCCACCATGTACGTCTACACACGTCTGAAGAGGGTCAGCGCCAAGCAGTGTGTTTTTGACCTGCAGCTGTTATCCTCCACAGGTCAGGTTATCGCCAGTCTGGCTGATTTCGTTCTTCACTTTCTGCAAACACAAACACAGGAGTCCGTAACCGTGCTGCCCGCAACACAGTGGACACGAATTATGGATACACCCGCACTGCTGTCAAAGGATAGTGCTCTGGACCTTCAGAGACAGACCACGTTTCTCTTTGTCACTGATGAAGACACCATTCAAAAGAACGGCCACCCCACTGCTGTCAGGTATCTAAACATGGGAACTGTAGAGAATGTGTCAACAACAAAATCAGAGAGATCATGGTCAAGCAGTCAAGCTCTCTCCAGGGCGTAGTCTTTGTCTGCTCAGCTGACACTGATTGTGACACAGACAGCAGCGCGATTCAGGACCGAGTGGTTACGATGTGCAGTTTGATCCAGTCCATCCTGCAGACAATGAAGGAACTGTTTCTCAACGTAGCTTTGTATGTCTGTACGTTCAACGCCTGGCCTTCAGCAGCAGCAGACACAGACAGCAACCAGACCAACCCTGTGGCCACAGCTCTGTGGGGACTGGTGAGGACCATCGTCATGGAGAGAGGTCACAAGTCTATCACAGCCGTGGATCTGTCTCAAGGCTTCAAGGCGGTTTCCTTGCCTGCTGTTTTCAGCTGTCTGGCAGAGACTGAAGGTGTGAAGGATTACCCTGAAGTGATGATCACGCCAGAGAGTGTGTTTGTCAACCAGGTGGTGTGAAAGACAGCAGTTCGCCTCTGTTTTACTCACCTTCAGAGCCTGGCTGAAGATGACCAAGTCAGAGAACAGAAGCACAAAATTCCTGCAGACTGTCCACAAGCACTCGACGACCAACTTCAGACGTCCGCTCCTGACCAGACACCAGTTTTGCTAAAAGTACAGGACTTTGTGCTGGGAAGTGATTATCTGTTCAGTGGAAAGCATGCTCAAAATTCACAACTATCAGCAGCAGACAGTCGACAAACACCGGTAGCTATAGAAATGAAAGGTCTTTCTTTGCAGAGGCCAGACGTTGAAGTGGTCTGTTGCTGCCCAGTGAAGGGTAAAACCTGAAGTCGCAGTGCCAGCTGAAACCGTAGTACCCACGTCGCTGATTCCTGATTATCATCTGGGTGATCTCGCCAAACTTGTCGTCCTGTGGGGGTTGCACAGCAGCGTTCAGAGGCAGGATCTGACGATACTGGCTTCCACAGCAACGCTACACTTCGCCGAGCTGTTACAAATGATCTGCGTTGCATCAGACGAGAACACATCCCTGTCGGTGGATATTGTTTTACTGGAGAAACTTGGAAAGTTAAGTGATTTTTCTGAGAACGTGATCAGTCTGGTGTACATGGACACAAACTTGACATCGTTTATGGCAGAACATTGGCAGCGTGCCCAAACACTTCGTAACCTGCACATCCCTGATGTCACCTGAGGCTTGCACAGTGATGATGTGCGACAGACCTGACGTCACACTGACTCTCTTGAACTTCCAGACACTCTTCCAGCCAGGGAATCTGAGGAGCGCTGTTCCTAAAGTGCAGTCATGGATGAAAAGTAATGCATCACGCATGAAGGATATCGCGCAGATACTGCATCGAACTACCAAAACAAACTCAGTAGATCTGAATAAGCTGTTGCAGTTCCACAAGCCCACCGCAGAGAAAAGCACTTGGAACATTGAAACAGGGTTTAAAAAAGATGCAGCTTACATCGTAGTTGGAGGACTTACTGGCCTTGGATGGATATGCGTGGAATATCTTGCTTGCAGAAATGCCGGATATATCGCCATTATCAACAGAAGCAGCCCATCAGCTGAGAAAGCAGCGGACATCAACAGCCTCTCAAAGAAGTACAGTTGCCAGATCAAGGCCTATCAAGCGGACATCACACGTGTAGAATCTGTACGGAACGTCTTCAGACAGGTGGAGTCCACCAGTTTTCAGCTCCGCGGAGTCTTCATGGGAGCAGCTGTTCTGAAGGACAGCCCTTTCCTGACCATGACGAGCGAAGATTTTCAGAAAGTTCTATCCCCCAAAATCAAAGGCGCGTGGAACCTTCATCAGCTAACGAAGACCATGGCCTTAGACTACTTCGTTCTGCATTCCTCCATCGTTTCAGTGTTTGGCAACCCGGGTCAAGCCAACTACGTCGTTGGCAACTCCTTTCTGGACGGGCTTGCATGGCATGGTACCGCCGTCGTCTGGGGCTGGCAGCACAGACCATCAACTGGGGACCTCTGAACACTGGACTGCTTGACCACCAGGATGCCTTGAAGCAGAAGATGGAGTCATCTGGATTCCACATTCTTGGTCGTCCGGAAGTGATCAAGACGCTGGCCACAGTGTTTGACCTGAAGCAAACCCAGACAGTGCCCGTCAGAATGAACCCCAAGCTGTTCGGCAGGACATTGTACTCCACTGTGGAGCAACCCATCGTCCTGAGATTCAAGAAGTTTGCCTCTCCTGTCAATGCTGACAATCAGGGTATGGCACACAGTTCTGTCGACGTATCAAGCGTCCGGTCTTTGAGTCCAGAAAAACGGTACGAAGTCTACAAGAAATACGTGCAAGAAATCGTCAGCCATTTGCTGGTGGTGGAGGTGGCACAGGTGTCACCTGACGTGTCGTTGATAAGCATGGGGATGGACTCCATGTCGGGCACCAGGCTGCTGGATGAAATTCGCCGGGACACCGGCTTCCACATTCCGGCAGTGGAGGTGGTCACGGGAAAAAAAAACCACCATCGCTTCGCTGGCCTTGGTTCTGAACCAGTGTGCCAGTGGCACTGACCAGAACACACAGCTGTAATGAAAACATCGAGACTTGTTTTCCTGATGCGCTTCGTTTCATCCCCAAACCAAAGGGAACTGACGTTTTTCTACGTGTCTCATAGTCAGTGTTCGTCTCTCTCTCTCTCTCTCTCTCTCTCTCTCTCTCTCTCTCTCTCTCTCTCTCTCTCTCTCTCTCTCTGCCAACCTGCCTCTCTGTCTGTCAGCCCGCCCCTCTTCTGTCTTCCTCCTCCCTCCCTCCTCCCCCTCCCCCCCCTCCCTCCTCTGTCTGTCTGTCTGTCTGTCTGTCTGTCTCTCTCTCTCTCTCTCTCTCTCTCTCTCTCTCTCTCTCTCTCTGTGGTACATCCAGCATCTCTCTACAATCATGCACCCTTCCTTTTCTCAACCTGCTTAACTTCGGCGAAGTAATTAAACATGTTTTGTTTGGGTGGCTGAAATGCACAATTATGTCGTTTTCTCTCCTTCCCATTCCATTTTGATAATTTCTTTTTCAAACATCAGTTGAAGTCTGAAAGATGTGTTTTTTATCTTACATTGTTTCAAAATTGTACATTCACGATACCAGACAGGGGGAAAGGGTGGTGGTGGTGGTGGTGGTGTTAGTGATCTTCCAGTCTTGTTATATGATAGCATTCTTACCTTTATGTACACGAGGTATCGCCGATAATACCATTTTCTTTCATATATCTGCACCTTTTAATATACAGTCACACAGTATCTTCACGTTCTGGAATATACTGCTACCGTTTCATTGTTTGAACAGAGTCGCGAGCAGTATCTCATATGTATCATTTACTTTTAGCCCCTTCTTGGTTACTGCCCTTTCAGACCGGAGCCTCTCACGTTACTGCGGTATTTTTAAACTTTTTTTTTTTTTTTTGGATGGAATGGAACAGACAAAATGACACCCGTTCCAAAGGAGAGTTGCTGAGTGGATTCTTGCACAGCGAAATCAACCGTCTGCACGCCTTAGCTAAGCCCTTGAATTCGACGTCTGATAACCGATCATGACAGAGCGTGAAAATGTCTACCCTTTTGGCGGTTTGCTCTGTCACATATTTGCCCCTTCACTTGTTGCTTTGGTTTGTTTCGCCTTTTGGTCTTGTGTGTGTGTGTGTGTGTGTGTGTGTGTGTGTGTGTGTGTGTGTGTGTGTGTGTGTGTGTGTGTGTTTTATCTCTTTCACCTGATGATTCTGTTGACTTTTTCACCTGATGTTCGTGTTGGTTTGGTAATTTCACCAAATGTTCATGTTTGCGTGGCCTTTTCACCTGATGTGTAGGTTAATCTGTTTATTCCGTCACCAAATGTGTTTGGCTCCCTCACCTGATGTTTTGGTTAGTTTATTTGACCTCTTCGCCTGATGTTTTGGTTTAGTTTCTTCGACCCCTTCACCTGATGTTTTGGTTAGTTTAACTGACCTCTTCACCTGATGTTTTGGTTAGTTTAACTGACCTCTTCACCTGATGTTTTGGTTAGTTTAACTGACCTCTTCACCTGATATTTTGGTTAGTTTAACTGACCTCTTCACCTGATGATGTTTTGGTTAGTTTAACTGACCTCTTCACCTGATATTTTGGTTAGTTTAACTGACCTCTTCACCTGATGTTTTGGTTAGTTTAACTGACCTCTTCACCTGATGTTTTGGTTAGTTTTAACTGACCTCTTCACCTGATATTTTGGTTAGTTTAACTGACCTCTTCACCTGATGTTTTGGTTAGTTTAACTGACCTCTTCACCTGATGTTTTGGTTAGTTTAACTGACCTCTTCACCTGATGTTTTGGTTAGTTTAACTGACCTCTTCACCTGATGTTTTGGTTAGTTCCTTCGACCTCTTCACCTAATGTTTTAGTTAGTTTCTTCGACCTCTTCACCTGATGTTTTGGTTAGTTTGTTTGACCTCTTTACCTGATGTGTCAGTTTGTTTTGACCTCTTCATCTGATGTTTGGTTAGTTTCTTTGACCTCTTTACCTGATCTTTTGATTAGTTTCGACCTCTTCACCTGATGTTTCGGTTAGTGTGTTTGGCCCCTTCACCTGATGTTTTGGTTAGTTTCTTTGACCTCTTCACCTGGTGTTTTTGGTTAGTTTTTCTTTGACCTCTTCACCTGGTGCTTTGCTTAGTTTCTTTAATCTCTTCACCTGATGTTTTGGTTAGTTTGTTTGACCTCTTCACCTGATGTTTTGCTTAGTTTGTTTGACCTCTTCACCTGATGTTTTGCTTAGTTTCTTTGACCTCTTCACCTGATGTGTCAGTTTGTTTGACCTCTACACCTGATGTGTCAGTTTGTTTGACCTCTTCACCTGATGTTTTGGTTAGTTAGTTTGACCTCTTCACCTGATGTGTCAGTTTGTTTGACCTCTTCACCTGATGTGTCAGTTTGTTTGACCTCTTCACCTGATGTGTCAGTTTGTTTGACCTCTTCACCTGATGTTTTGATTAGTTTCGACCTCTTCACCTAATATTTTGGTTAGTGTGTTTGGCCCCTTCGACTGATGTTTTGGTAGGCTTCTTTGACCTCTTCACCTGATGTTTTGGTCAGTTTGTTTGACCTCTTCACCTGATGTTTTGGTTAGTTTCTTTGACCTCTTCACCTGGTGTTTTGGTTAGTTTCTTTAACCTCTTCACCTGGTGTTTTGGTTAGTTTTAACTGACCTCTTCACCTGATATTTTGGTTAGTTTAACTGACCTCTTCACCTGATGTTTTGGTTAGTTTAACTGACCTCTTCACCTGATGTTTTGCTTAGTTTCTTTGACCTCTTCACCTGGTGTTTTGGTTAGTTTCTTTAACCTCTTCACCTGGTGTTTTGGTTAGTTTCTTTAACCTCTTCACCTGGTGTTTTTGGTTAGTTTCTTTAACCTCTTCACCTGGTGTTTTGGTTAGTTTCTTTAACCTCTTCACCTGATGTTTTGGTTAGTTTCTTTAACCTCTTCACCTGGTGTTTTGGTTAGTTTTCTTTAACTCTCTTCACCTGGTGTTTTGGTTAGTTTCTTTAATCTCTTCACCTGATGTTTTGGTTAGTTTTTGTTTGACCTCTTCACCTGATGCTTTGGTCAGTTTGTTTGACATCTTCATCTGATGTTTGGTTAGTTTGTTTGACATCTTCACCTGATGTGTCAGTTTGTTTGACATCTTCACCTGATGTGTCAGTTTGTTTGACCTCTTCACCTGATGTTTTAGTTTTGTTTGACCTCTTCACCTGATGTTTTAGTTTGTTTGACCTCTTCACCTAATGTTTTGGTCAGTCTGTTTGACTTCTTCACCTGATGTTTTGGTTAGTTTGTGTGACCTCTTCACCTGATGTGTTAGTTTGTTTGACTTCTTCACCTGATGGTTTGTATTGTTTGTTTGTTTGGCCCCTTCACATGTTTAGTCAATTAGTTTGGCCCCTTCTGTTTAGGGTTTTGGTTAGTGTGTTTGACCGTTTTCACTTTTTGTTCGTTAGTATGACCCCTTCATCTAATGTTTGTGTTTCCTTGGCCTCTCACCATTCGTTTGGGTCCATCACCTGACTGCTGAAAAGTTTGGTTGGTTCCTTCATCTGATGTTGTTGTAAGTTTGTTCTGCACCTTCACTTGATGCTTTAGTTTGGCCTCTTCACCTCATGAATCGACTTCTTTATATGGCCTCGTCAACGGATTATCTTTTTATACTTCGTTTTTTTTTTCTTATATTTCGTTTGGACACATTCACCTGACTTTTGTTTAATTACCAGTTCGGTTAGCCCCCTTTATGCTCTCTCTCTCTCTCTCTCTCTCTCTCTCTCTCTCTCTCTCTCTCTCTCTCTCTCTCTCTCTCTCTGTGTGTGTGTGTGTGTGTGTGTGTGTGTGTGTGTGTGTTGAGGGGAGGAGGTTCCCCATCACCCGATATTTTAGCCAGTCAATCTGAACATTCCACTTGATGTTTTGGTTAGTTTTCTAAAGACCCTTTCATCTCATGTTTGGATGGTGTTTCTGGCACCTCGGGCGAGGCTTCGGTCAGTTCTGCCTCTTCGCTTGATGTTTTTGGTTAGTTCGGTGAGTCATTTCATCTTCTGTTATCGTTACTTTGCTTATCCCTTCCATCTGCGTTATTGGTTGGTTGGTACGTTTTATCCCTTGTTTGGTGATGTTTGGCGAGTTGGTTTGACCCGATGGTCTTATTAGAGATTTTTTGTGCTTTCACCTGATGTTATGATAAGCGTATATTGCCTCCATTACCTGACGTTTTGCTTATTTTGTTTAGCTACTATGTATAAAGTTTGCGTTTGCATTGGTATACATTATGCTCAGATTATTGCTCATATTGTGACATACTGTTGAATTTTCCCAACGAGAGAACCTTCTTTGAAAAATTGACCAACGAAGGGGGAAAAAGAAAAATACCCCCCCCCCCCCCCCCCCCCCCCCCCCCCCCCCCCCCCCCCCCCCCCCGCTGCTGCTTATTTTTTTATCATTGTATTGAGATTACCTTTTTCCATTTCAAAATTTAGGTATGTTTCACGTATGATTATATGTCCAATGTTTTGTTTCTTTTCTTTGTCCCACTTTTGAGTTGACTTACATCATGCAATTTTTTTTTTAAAGTAGTGGCTGGACTCGAGCCTGGACACGTATTTGACGAGATGTTTGTTCCTTTTTGTTCCAGCATGGAACCACTGAAGATTTTATAGTATTGTTCATTGTCCATCTCGGAAGAAAGCACGCTGAGACAGGTGTTTGGAATCGGTAGCTTCACACTGAAAATGGCCGACAATTCATGCCAGAGGGGTACTGGGGCGGTTATCAGGATCTGTGTATGTCTAGCATACCTCTGTTCAACGTAGGCCTCAGCTGTATCCGTTCACGAGAGTTAAAACATCACGGCGTGAGCTGGTCTGATATTCCATTTGAATACTGAGCATTTTCAAAGGGAAGTGTGTTTTTGTGTGTAAGTGGGAGGGTGGGTCCAGGGGGGAGGGGGGGGGGGGGGGCACTACAAAAGTTGTGTCCTGCTTGTTGGTCTAAAACTGAACGAAGGAAAGGAAGACCACGTTTGAAATTTGACACGTTGTCGTTTTCCGATTCCGTGGGATATTCAACTGATGTGTTTTGTACAAAGAATCAATACAATTCCTACTCGAAGGTCATGTGATTTCTCTGACAAAAGATGTATAAAACCTGTCATTGTTGACTATTTCAATGCAAACAATCAGTGGCAGACAAAAAAAAACCCTTATAAATGAGGAATGCTGTTTACATGTTCATAATCAATTAAATGAGTGTTTTTTATCAGCCACACTAAGCAACGTATTTTTGTAGTGTTTTCTGAATCGGCACCATATAGTTTGCTTTAATGATTGATTGACTTCAGGTAAAGAAAAGGAAATATTCAATGCCGTGGCACACTTTTCATTTATGGCTCTTCTCTTTGCACATATATCAGCTAGCTCATTACCCAAAATGCCACAATGCGATGGAATCCAACGGAAGGTGACATCAGTTCCTTTACATATCAAGACATGAATGAAATGACATATTTCATTTACAATAAAGTTGTTCGAAACGGTATTTGGAAATTGTATGGTTTGCAGAACAGACATTGAATCCACACAAATAAGTACTTTAAATAATTATTGTGGCAAGTCAATTAAATGTGACAATGCCATAATAACAGCTATCATTTCGGCGACAAATATTGATCTGCCTTTTCCGATGGAGTATTTTTTTTTTTAGCATTTTGTGATGGTATAACAAAAGCAGAACCTGACTGATTATTAGACAATACTGAACCATCTGTGTAAACTTTAAGATGTTGAGGATATTTCTCTGTAAATGCATCTTTACAGAATATGATAAAATATTTGGCTGCTCAGTTGTGCTCACATCAGTGTGATCAAGATAAAAATGTGCCTTTTTTTTTCCTGAGCTGGAGGAGAAATCAAGGCCCACCTTTTCTAATGTCTCAAAACTGACTGTTGACTCTTTCAAAAGATTTTCAGTATAAGAACCAATGGTAGAATATGATGAAATAGTCTGAGCTCTTTTGGGATGATGAGATTCAGGTTTTATAGCAATCTGATTTTCGTTCACACCTGTGAGCGTTGAACATTTCATTACATATTTGGCAAGTGTTAGCTTTCTATGTTCATCTTATGGTAAAATACTAATTTCCTTATATGTTCGGTAAGTTGAAGCATGGAACGGAAGACCAAGACAAAATCTATAGGCTTTACTATCTATGCTTTGCTGTGTACCAGTACAGAAATTTCATTTCAATATTTTATAAATTGAAAACTAAATATACAAACGAAGCAAAATGTATTGGTGGTGAACGAAGAATAATCAGCAAGCATCTGCTGTTTGACTGTTTGCCTCTACAACCTCATTTACCACCATTATCAGGCATGTGTGATGTCTTTTCAGATTTAAAGCTTGCTTCAATGTTGTTTTCTCTTTAATTTGTAGTCCAGTTAAGCATTTACTTAAAGATTATTTGCAGGTATGTTGTAGGGATGCTTAGAGGGACATTTATATGCATTATAAACCACATTATGCATACACTTACATAGTCACAGACAAGATGCATTCTATGCTCTCTCTCTCTCTCTCTCTCTCTCTCTCTCTCTCTCTCTCTCCCCCCCCCCCCCTCTCTCTCTCTCTCTCTCTCATCGTCTAATATCACATATGTGAAAAGACGTAAAACTGAAGAACTACTACAAAAAAAACAACCCTGTTGTCAATTTCTCGATCTTGAGAAAGTTGAATGTTCTTTAAATGTGAAACAAACTTCAAGAAATAATAAGATGAAGTTTAAACGAGAGATATAGTGATAAACCAGATGGTGAAATAGTATAGAGTGAAATGGAGGGTGAATGAAAAGGGGGGGGGGGGGGGGAGTGAGGAGGAAGAAGTGGGTTGAATGAAGAGGAAGGCTAAACAGAGAGGGAGCGGTGTGGGAAGAGGGGGAGGAAGGGATGTTCAAAAGACGAAGAGGAAGAAGGGGGTTGGATGAAAGAATGAAGAAAATGCGCACGTACACGTTCACACGTGTGCGCACATGGGGTGGGTGGGTGGGTGGGGTGGGGGGGGGGGGGGGGGGGGGGGGTTTGACGGTACGGGTAGGGCTGGGATAAAATGTTAAGTGTAGAATAGAGAGTAGAGGGAGGGGGACGTGTGTGTGCTTGGGAAACGAAGAAGAGTCTCTCTCTCTCTCTCTCTCTCTCTCTCTCTCTCTCTCTCTCTCTCTCTCAGTCTCTCTCTCTCTCTCTCTCTCTCTCTCTCTCTCTCTCTCTCTCCTCTCTCTCCCCCCCTCTCTCTCTCTGTGACACCTGAGCATACTTGTGTTAAAGTAACTGCATAGTTGGATATTTTTATCACGTTAGTGATCTTCAGTGTTTTATACCATGTAATCGCTTAGAAAATGAATTTGCCTAGTTCGCATTAATCTGGAGGCGAACCAGTACCTTTTAAAGTAAGTAACTGAGTGGTTAATGAATAAACGAATCAAATGTGTGTTTTTTTGTGTGGTGTTCTCTCTGTGTGTGTGTGTGTGTGTGTGTGTGTGTGTGTGTGTGTGTGTGTGTGTGTGCATGCGTGCGTGCGTGCGTGCGTGCGTGTGTGTGTGCGTGCGTGCGTGCGTGCGTGTGCGCGCGCGCGCGTGTGCGTGCGTGCATGCATGCGTGTGTGTGTGTGTGTGTGTGTGTGTGTGTGTGTGTAAGATTCTGTTCACTTTTTTCTTTGCCTTCTCCTGTTTCCTTAAATTCTTTTTATTAAGGGAAACTTTTAACTCTCTCTCTATCTCTCTCCCCTCCCGTCTCTCACTCTCTGTCTGTGTGTCTGTCTCTCTGTCTCTGCCTATGTCTCTCCCTGTCTGTCTGTCTGTCTCTCTGTCTGTGCCTCTGTCTCTCTCTCTCTCTTTTTCCTCTAGCCCCCCCCCCCCCCCCCCCCCCCCCCCCCCCCCCCCCCCCCCCCCCCTCTGCCTTTTGATTGTTCGCCCGTTCTTCAATGTCTAACCAAGTTTGAGTCTGTATGACTCAATCCCTCAGTAAATCTGTCTTTCTCGTTCTGCCCGTCTCTATCTTGTTCTGTTGTCTGTCTCCCTCTCTCTCTCCAAATTGTTTTTCTCCGATCTTTTCGCGCACGCACGCACGCACGTACGCACGCACGCACGCACTCACGCACACATACACCTCACTCACACACACACACGCACGCAGACACACACAAGAACGCACCCACGCACGCATTTTACAAAGGTTTTACAATACAATTCAAATTCAGCGAATATACCAGAATCCCAGACTTTCTCAAAAGTCTCCACCAGGCAAACAAAATCAAAAGAAGCGACATATAACCAAAGAATCATCAAACAAATAATTTTGAGCGTAAACCGTAAACATCCCAACACAGAACGGATAAAGGTCTCGGTGAATTGTCGGACGATAAAGTAGAATGTGAAACTGGCTTCGGAGTATTGTCTTTTGCACATCATCATCCGAGACTAAGCCCCCTCCCACCCCGTCCGCGGCAGCAAACGAGGCACGGGAAACCAAAAAAACACGTGAACAAGAATCTGAACTCATAACTTGGGAAGTCTGCACCGGGATAACGAGCGCCTGATTTCCACGTGCGGCGCTGGGCGCCAGAGCGGGTGCGTGAGCGAAAGAGGGAAAACTCAGGTGTCAGGAAAACCTCTGTACACCCCCGAAAACTTTCCCCTTCTTCATGAAATCATTCTGTCTAATGGGCCGGCCAACACCCTATTTAACTTCTCTCAGAGAGCATCCAGAGCAAACTTCTTGCCATTAATAGGCAAATGATCGTAGATCATACGTACTTGTTTGCCCTTGCTTCTGGCCTCCCTTAGAAATGGGATTCAACTTCCGTCTTACTTCACGGACAGCTGGTGAGAAATCCTTCCCAACAAATACTCCACTGCCCGTCAGCTTTTGTTTTGCTTTCAGGATTTTGATTTTTTTTTGTCTACAGAAGGAACACCGAGCAATGATGGAAGCATTAGGTTTGGAGCCAAGTCTATGAACCCGGTCAAATTCCAAAGTATCAGTTAGTTCTAATTCATCAGTGATAAGATCCTGAATGAATCCTTCATGGTCCTCATTCGTTTCATTCTCCCTTCTTAGGATACCATAGAAAATCAGATTGTTACGTCTTGATCTATTCTCTAGATCGTCACATTTCTTTTGTAGATGATCTACTTTTTCGTTTAAGTCATCATTCTTTTGTTCCAAAATGTCATTCTTGTGTCGCAGGTTAGTAATTTCTTTTTTAAGGGTACTGACAAGTTCATGAAGCACTCCACACTCATGGCGGAGCTGACTGACATCTTGTTTAACACTGTCCATCTTGCTGTTGAGGGTGCTCTCAATGTTGTCCAGAGAAGGTTCCTTTGAAGAACGAGAGGGAGGAGTAATAGAGAGCCGGGTCTGTCGCTCGTTGACAGCCGACGTGGAGTTGCCTTGGTCAGGGTTGGGTCCAGGGTTTGACTCAACGTCACCGCATCGGAGGAGTAATTTGCAGTCGCTTCGATGCAGAAAAAAAAATTGTCCCCGCGCTAGAACAACAGAACAAGGCTCAGTCCGAGCTGAGCACCGGCTGAGCGGGAACGCAGTGTCACCATGGCCATCCATTTTGCTTTCTTGATGAGAGAGAGAGAGAGAGAGAGAGAGAGAGAGGGGGGGGGGGGGGGGAGGAGGAGAGAGCTCAACATTCTGCTGAGTGGGTTGGATGAAACCGCACGTGCGGACAGTTATCAGCTGCACACCTGAGCTGGGCGCTTCGCAAGCGCCGGGGTCAACGCAGAGCTTTCGTCTTCACTCTGGTCTTCTTGCGAGACATTTGACACCAGACCGCGCTCAGAATGAGTGGTCTTCCGCCCTCTCTGGTCACTCTGCTACTGCTTTCAACGGTGACTGCCTATCATAGTGAGTTTTTCTCTCTCTCTCTCTCTCTCTCTCTCTCTCTCTCTGGTTTTCGGAGTTCTGCGGAAATTTAACTTGTTTTGTTAATTACAGAGGACTGAAGTCAACAATTAAATTACAGTTCGGTGCATTGTTATATCAGCATACAATCTATCACACCTTCAGCTTTCATCGATCTGCGTGTTCAGAGTGGTCTGTTTTACTGGACTTTCAATGCTTCAAGGAGAAGAGACATCGGCCTTAAGTTCGAAGGTGAGAGGCGCGCGTTTCGTACCCAACTGTGCTGTCTTCTGTTCAGCGCGTTTTATTAACGTGAAAACAGACTGCGCGCTTTTCTACTTTAAACAAATGACATTCAGGCGGTCAGGATAAACCAAGAACAGGCGTCCTATTTGGTGTTTTAACTGCTTTGTTTTTTTGGCGTGTTTCTAGCACACTTCCTCCTTGAATGTATGGATTTGGTGAGTAACCCTGGTCCTCCAGCTCCATACAGAGGAAAACTCTCTCCTCACGGGAGAGAGAAAACTCCCTTTTTATTGGAACGAGCTGGATTGGCCCTTGGTCTCAGAAAGGGGGTCTCTTTGGTAGTCGTTTCAATCGCAATGCCGGTAGTGTCCGAAATCTTGCCTCCGACTCGCGAAGCACATTTCCACCGCTCACAGACGGAGTAACGAGACGGTATACATTCTGCAAACGTAGACCTACATGGCAACTGTTCGCCCACTCTCAGAGAGATGAAAAAAGAAGACTTGTCTTTCTGAAAACATGGACAGGCCATTGAATGAATTCAAATGTTTCCATTCAGCACTCTTCACATCTGTGGAAGACGTGGAGACGTTGTGCCATTCTCTGCAGGCGGAGAACATGGAGCTGAGAGATGCTGTGAACAAAGTGATAGTCGGCAGAACACAGCAGCTGCAGGAACCACATGAGTATCATCAAATAGATAACACACCGTCTGGTATGACTGGTGTCAAACACTGCAAAAAGAAAATGAAACGATATAAAAGGAAATGGAATCTCTCTCCCATTCCAGTCCGGTACAGACCCCGACCTCCAGACAGTCACAGGCAGGGGCGGAGTCAGCCACGTCCAGCGCCCTCTCTGAGATGGACTGGTGTCAATCCTTGCAGGTGGAAAACGACATCTTGAAAGAAGATGTGAAGTACCTGTCTTCCAAGAGCGAAGCTTTGGGAAATCAGTGTAGAGAACTCCTGGACTGGAATGGCCACTTCGCAAAGGCGTTACCGTTGACGACAAAGTAGAAAAATTGGAAGGAAGGTTCCTCAAGGGCTTGCAGTATCAAGTTTTTCAATGTTTTTGAAAGCAAGAATGAGAATCCATTTGACTGTGTACGGCAAGTTGTCCAGATGTTGAACCGATTTTACCCCGGCAAGATGCTCTACTGAAGATGTGGACAAAGCCTGCCGTCTAGGCCTCCCAAAGAAAGACGGTCAACATCCCCGGCCCATCATCGCCACGATGCACAGGTGGAGAGACAAGTTTCACGTGCTGCAGGACCATGGTAGCAGGAAAGACATGACTGACTTTAAACATCTGTGTAGCCTCGGATCTGACGGACAGACAGAACGACATCCTTCAACGAGAAAAACAGGCAGAAAAACGAGCCTTCTTTTACAATGGGCGTCTACGTCACAGTGCACAAAATTATTTTTTACCGTGACGTCAACAGCCGTCAACACGTTCAAGATGGACGTTCAGAACGGGAGACGGACAGACGAAAAAGGAGTGACAGAAATCGCCACAGACAGCACCGTGTACAAGATGACAGACACTACTGTTCGGACGGACAGGAAGAGGATGATCTTCCCAAGCCCAGAAATCAAGACAAAAGTAGCCATGATGGCAAAACGCCATAGTCAACATCAGAAAGAGATCCGACCCAGACATCACTCCAATGACAGTGGACGAGACGAAGACAGACAACATGATAGATCCCCAAACAGACAGACAACAGAATAGATTCCTAAAGACAGACATCCTAGTCAGCCAGAGAAAGGAGAAATGAGGACATTCATCAGAAAAAAAAACAAAAAAAAACGGATATGACCAGAACTCGGTCAACGAGGTCTCCCGACAGACGAATAGGAATGAAGACGACTTCTTTAATAACTCCCTGCGCTTGCGGGAAAGTAACGGCTTCACCTGAAGAACCACGCTGTGGGAGACGCACACTGGACGTAAACACACACACACAGAAAATGGCAGCCAGCGACAAGATCAAATAGCAGAGCCTGTCCCTGGTTTTTTTTTTTTTTTTTTTTTTACGGGTGTTGAGTTCCCCCAACTCTGGAGGGAGACTGGTGGCTAAAACGCCATACTCAACTGTGGAGTCACCCATTGCTCTAGGACTACCGTTTCGTCTTCTGGCGCAGCACTTCACGACAGATGACGTGTCGGCGGCAGACACAGTGTTCTCCGCCAAACTTGATACTTGTTCAAACTCGTCAAATTCCCCAGAGAATGTGAACCGTTTCAAAACTCCTGAAACTGTCCATGCTGACGTAGGCTGTGGACAGAACGACGAGTCGCAACGCCCTTCTGAACCTGTATCATTACGACCTTTGTCAGCTCCAGACACTCCGGAACCCCAGCATGACCTCAGCCAGACTCTGGTGAAGCAAGTGATCGAACCATGGGACTGCACGGAGAGTGGTCAGAATAGGATGCCCCTGTCCCCCTGTTGTCAGACATAGTACAGTCCCCGTCTCCGACCACACATTAGGTAACACCAACAGGACTATTGAAAATGAAACCAACCGTACCACAACTCCTGCGCGTCGTCCCCTTACACGCAGTAAAATAAAATGTAAAGAGAGATGCATCTTACAGACGCCTTCCAAAGTGTGGGAGCCCACTCCTCCAAGAAGAAGACTCTTTTCAGTCCCCTGCTGCCAGCAGCCCTATACAGGAATTCGGCCCTGCTCATGTCAAAGACTGCAAGAGTAATCTGTCCCATCATTTTTCATGCTTAACGTATAATATTAAAGGAATAAACACAATACGCGAAATAGGTATGCGTGCTATTTGACAAAATTCGAGTTGATTGCCCAGACAGAAACGTACACACACACACACACACACACACACACACACACACACACACACACACACACACACAAAATCCCTTTTCACCTGTTTTCCGATGTATGATGTTTTTATTTCTAGTGTTGTGAGAGAGTCTCCGATGCTCGCACAGACCGATTGTGTGGGGGAGTAGTTTTGTTGATAAAAAAACAAACAGTTTGCATCCCTTGTTCCTCAAACTGACCAAGAATATGACAACTGCATCGTACTTAAACTCTCCAGGCAACTTACAGGTCCGGGTTCAGATTGTATTTTGATTGGTATATACCTACCTCCCCAACACAGTCCATACTATACTGATACAGACATCTGTAATGGTGTTTCACTTTTGGAACACTGTATTTTGGATATTCGGCAGTGCTACAGCGATGTTCCATCGATAATCATGGGCGACCTGAATGCGAGGAATGGCAGTGAAAATGCTAGTGAGGCCGAACTGCCCCTGTGATGCTAGTGACACTGATAGTGTAACATACGATGGGACTGATCCATACCAACGGATTTCAGATGACGTCGTGGTGAATGCTTTTGGTCGTTATTTAATGAGTTTGTGAACAGTTTAATTTGATCCTGCTGAATGGGGGTAAAATCTGGAAAATGGATGGAAGTTATGCTTATGTTGCTCACAATGGCTCTAGTACTAAGCTATTTCATAGTATCGAGACGCATTTTTGACTTGGCTGGTAATCTGAATGTCGGTCAAAGAATCGAATCAAAACATATGCCTGTAGAGCTTGGGTTTAAATTCTAGAACGTAATATGTAAACGTACGCATATTTTAGAAAAAAAATCTACCGTTCAGATGTATAAATGGGACTGCCGAAAATTGCAGGAACATTTGGATGCTTTCAAGACTGAAAAGATTTAATGTTTAAGGAAGCTCATGATTTAGTTAATGTGGATACAGAAGCAGAGCTCTGTAAGTTTTATGAAATTATCGGTAGCGGAACAAGTCCCATGAAAGGCATTTCATGTTCATTGGCCCGGTATATCAAACACTCAGAACAGTATATACCGCGAACATTCTACAATCAACCCTCTATCTTCAGACTAGCGTTGCTGCTGTCAAGTCCCAGTCACTCATTCGCAGTCGCTTATGTAATAAGGCACTTCAGATGAGGTCGAGTTACCTTAAGAGAATGTAAATGTTTCCTGTTGATCCACGTGTTTGAGTCACAAGATATTACGTGATTTACATTAACGTAAGCCACCCCCACGCTTTCCACGCCTTTCCTACTTCCCCCCCCCCCCCCCCCCCCCCCCCCCCCATTAAATTGTCTTCTCTCTCTCTCTCTCTCTCTCTCTCTCTCTCTCTCTCTCTCTCTCGCGCGCGCGCGCGCACACACACACACACACACACACACACAAACACACACACACACACACACACACACACACACACACACAATGGAAGGACGCTTCAAGATGGCGGACACAGACACTGAGATCAAGGGTCTGCTGATATTTCCTCAAAACTGCTCAACTACAACATCCATGAAAGAACAAGAAAACAGCGCCAAGAGACTTGACAACGTGGAAAGCGCCACGAAGAAGAAGCTGATCCGATCAGCGCGCAAAGCTGCCCAGCGCGTACGTGAGGAGGACAAGGGAGATGCCAGGGAAAATCAACACAGCTCTACACCAGACACAGTGAGCGTGATGGATGAAATGAAAAATATGATTATCGGTCTATGTAATCGTGTGTCAAGCCTGGAAAACACGATACACGAACAAAAAAAAGACGATCGAAAATATGATTAAATCTAGAGTTGTCATGACAACAACAGTTTCGGACAATCAGACTCAAACAGATAATCCTACCTGTCCCACGTACGCTGAGATCGCAAAATCGATCCCTACTGCCCCACAACATCCTGGACGACAAAAGAAAACAGAAGACAGAACAAAAGAGAAAGAAAAATCTAAAGCAAAGGAGGTTGAAAAAAAAAGAATAATGACGTCAACGATTCACATGACGTAAAATATCAGGAAAAAAGAAAACAGAACTCTATTAGGTCTAGATCAAGACAGGAAGAAGAGAAACAAGATTTACCTGTAGTTGCCATGCTCCACGACTCCGTGATGAAAGGTGTGCATGGAAGAAGACTGGGCCGCTCATATGGCTTTGAAACAAAGGTCTCCAAAGCTTATAAGACTGAAGACCTTCCTCTGATGCTTCAGAAACTTCCATCCTCTGACGAAAAGCCAGCTGACGCAGTTGTCATCCATTGCGGCCTAAATGACATTCAGAGGAAGGATCCCAAACTTGTCAGCAAGATGTTCACAGAATGTGTCGGGGACTTCGCCACACTACTCCCTGAAGTTAAGGTAATTGTCAGCAAACTCGCACCGGTCAAAGATTTTGAACTCAACACGAAACGAGAGCTTTTTAATGCCTTGACAACGACAGAGCTTTTCAACATCAAAAACATATCATTTGTCTCACACTCCAACCTGCATCCCATCCACCAGACACACAGAGACGGCATCCACCCAACACCTAGGGGGTCAAGTGTCCTTGCAGCAAACGTTGGACGGCACGTCAGGGAGCTGTTCTGGGAGAAACCAAAGAAGACTGCCAGACTGCAGAAGCAGAGACACCCCAGAAACTATGAAGACTTCAGAGGTCACCAGCCCTTCTCTGGAACCAGAGGTCCCTGGTGGAACATGTTTGATATCCTTGGCCCAGAGTGGTTCTAAATCAACAACTGAGAGACATCTAGTGCAGTTTTTTGAGGAAATTTTAGTTATGAACTCTGTTCCTCCCACCTTAAGCGATACTTTTCTTGTTGTTCTTTCCCTTATCGAGCATTTTCAAAGTGTATGTGTTTTTATCTAAGTGGGCTACAAGTCTACATTAATTTTGACAGTGAATTCATTTTCCCCCATAACTATCCCCCCCCCCTCCTGTTTTGCTTGTCATCTTTAAGTCAGAAAGCAATTGTATTTAGCTTGCTTTCCTACACCTGCCTGTTTTCATGACGTCATCTATGAAAGTAATGCAATGGAATGTTAGATCTGTTTCCACAAATTTGCCATATCTAATTCAACATCTGGCGAATAACATGTACCAAGCACTTATTTTACAATCACTCAACGTGAAAAAGAACAAACTGCCCAGACTACCACCAGGTTTTTACCCACCTGTATATGAGCAAGTTGAGGATACTTCCAAAATAAGTGCAGCTATATATATTAAGAAGGGATAGATTACAAAGTACGCCCTCCCCCTGCACCAAATGCTCACGGTTTACATTTGTGTGCAGCTCAAGTAAAATTTAACGAAAATCATACAATAAACATAATTTCTGCGTACTTACCTAAAGGACCCAATGAATTTAACACAGAATGGTTACATACTCTTCAAGAAAAAGAAAAGTGGCTGATAGCAGGGGATTTTAACGCGCATTCCCCATTCTGGGATAAAGATTGTGCATCAGTTACTATAACCGCTTTGTTGAAAATATCGTTGATTCTTGTTTGTATATGCTTAACGATGGCCGCATCACTAGAATTCCAGACATCTCAACACACAGAGCATCAGCAATTGATTTAACTTTGGTATCTCCTGTCCTAGCCCCAGAATGTAACTGGAATACCTATAACGATACTTTGGGAAGCGATCATCTTCCTATTATTATAACATTTAATGAAATGACAGAGTCTTATGAATCTCACGTAGACAAAATTCCAAAATATAATTATAAACTTGCTGACTGGGAGAAATTCAAAAATAGTCTGGATGCTTGTCATACTGAAAAAGTGTTGATACTGATAACATAGACCAATTATATTCATATTTTACTTGTGCCATTCTTAAAGCTGCTGATGTAGCAATTCCAAAGTTCCATCCAGTCAAATCAAACAAACATTCAGGAAATATCTGGTGGACACCAACCTGTGATGCAGCTGTAAATGATAAGAAAGCGATGTTTAAGATATATCTAAAAGACAAATCACCAGAGAATCTAAATTGCTAAAAGAAAAGCAAATCATTATAGCAATATGGTAATAGCGCAGGCGAAAAGGCAATACTGGTCCTCTTTCTGTACAAATGAAATTTCAAACCATACAGATCTCCAAAAAGTTTGGAAAAAGTTTCATGAAATGAAAAAAGGTGTAAATTTGCCATCTTGTCCTATAAGACTGAAGAACAAAGAATTTCCGTCAAACTCAGAAAAGGCAGGCAGAATTATTCGCTGATATGTTTTCAGACTCCATGTGTCTAGAAGGTCTGGCCCCTAAAAATAAAACATATAGAACTGAAGAAGAAGGAAAAGATGAATACAAAGATCCAGTTAGTGACAACAGTCACTTCATCAATGCCCCAATTACGTTTGATGAAGTCAAAGATGCACTTATATCTCTTCCTAATAAGAAATCATCCGTAGGATTAGATTAGATATAGTTTCTAATGATATGCTTAAACACTTGCCAGATAACTTTGTTTTATTGTTGCATAAATTGTTTCAGAAATGTTGGGTTGAGGGTGTTATGCCAGAACACTGGAAACAGTCTGTCATCGTTCCTATTCTAAAGCATGGTAAAACTCCAGTAGATAAACATAGTTACAGGCCAATTGCTCTAACCTCACATACATGTAAACTTCTGGAGAGAATTATCTTAAGAAGATTGGTTCACTATTGTGAAGTAAATAAAATCATTCCCATTAACCAAGCAGGCTTCCAGAAAGGCAGGTCTGCAATCGACAATTTGGTGAAACTTACACACAAACATAAAAACAACAGTTTGCGAGAAGAAAAAACGTTATTGCAACTTTCTTTGATATCAAGAAAGCCTATGACCAAGTCTGGCATGCCAAGCTTCTTTATAAACTTAAACAGACTGGTTTATCGGGTCATCTATACCATTTTATTAAATGCTTTTTGAGTAAAAGAAGTATACAGGTTAGAGTTGGGAATTCATATTCAAATTTTAGATCTCTTCACATGGGCCTGCCACAAGGTTCCGTAATTGCACCTCTGTTGTTTAATATCTTGATGAACGATTTGCCATCACATTTGTCAAAACATGTAGTATTAGTACAATATGCAGATGATATCTGTATATGGATGGATGTTATAATGAAAAGAAATACATCTAAAAGGGCATTAAACTATATCAAGAAGCTATATCAAAGGGAACTTGATAAAATAAACAATTATATGGTCACAAATGGTCTTGCATTATCTTCAGAAAAGACTCATATGATGCTTTTCAATAATGGTAGTAATCCTGTTGAGCTACCTTTGTTTAAAATTGAAAACGAAACAATTCAGTACAAGGATTCAGTAAAATTTTTGGGTTTGTTTCTTACAACAAAGCTAACGTGGAACGCTCACATCAACCATATTGTTACTAAAGCAAGAAAATGCTTAAATTTTTTAAAAGTTATAAGTAAACAATACTGGGGACAAGACAGTAAAATTTTGAAACATCTCTTAGCACAACATTAATTCGATCAAAATTGTCCTATGGACAAGAAATATTTTTTAGTGCTCCAAATTATTTACTTAAGAAACTTCAAGCATCGATTGCAAAGGATATAGGCTTGCTCTTGGTGTACCCTTTCACGCATCAACCCTCGGAACTTATAAAGAAATTGGAGAATTGCCTTTGGATGAATATCGAACTCTTGCATGTGCAAAGTACGTTCTTAGGACCTCAACACCCGACAATTTTGTCTCGGAAGAAGTACAAATAAAATCAGAAATAAATTTTCCTAAACGGGCCAGACAGATATCTTCATTAAAGCCAATTGGCTCATATGTATCAGACTTACTTAAAGAGTCGGAAATAAATTCACAGTGTATTGATGCACAGCAAGTAGTTTCTCCTTACCCTAACTGGGAGATGAATAAACCACACTTTGATATCAATTACACTGATGTGAAGAAGAATGAGAACCCAAATATTATGCAAAGTGAAGTCCGATTTTACCTAGAAAATAAATACCCAAATCATTTAAAGGTATACACAGATGGCTCACTCTTAGATGATCATCGTGCTGGTTCAGGTTTTGTTATACCAGCTTTAAAAAAAGAAAAGTCATACTTCATTGGTAAAAATCGATCAATATTTACCGCCGAACTCGTTGCTATACTTATGGCTCTTAATTACATAGTTGATCTTCCGTTGAACATTTTTCAAATTTTATTCTGCGTCGATTCTAAGTCCGTACTGTATGCTTTACGTTCATTTGATTACAGAAAAAAAATCCAAAATTATCATAGAAATTAATCAAATGATTAACATTTTAAGTTTAAAGGGAACCAGTATCACCTTTTGTTGGGTTCCTTCACATGTTGGATTATATTCAAACGACTGTGCTGATAGAGCCGCAAAAAAAGGTGCAAGGCAAGACAGGGAATCTATAGAAATAAAACATCCTTTATCTGTTACAGAAGGGTATCATTTGCTGGAGCAAGCATCGTGGAAAAAGTTTCAAAACCTCTCCATAGGAAGGAGAAATTCTCCGGTCTCTTACTGAATTCGGTTGGTTTAACAAACAAAATAGCTGTGAATTATAGCAACAGTTTCAAATGTAGGCACATTACTTCGCTGTCTTATAGGATAAAGCTTAATGCCTTCAAAACAAAATTCAGCAAGAATGTTAAATGTCTGTGCGGTGAACAAATTTCAAACCACACATATTCTTCTGGAATGCCAGAGATTAAGACCTATTTTACCGGCTATTTCTGAAAGTTCTCTTGACAGCATCCTTGAGAACTTTAGTTTGTTGTTTGATTTTGCGAAGTGTTTACTACGCAGTACTATGGGACATTTGTTATAGTTTTTGTGTTGATTCAAATAGTTATTTAAAGTGGCTTTTCCATACCTTTTTTTTTTTTTTTTCATTGTATTGTAAAGACTGTAAAATCGCGGGTCCTGTCCTCGTTGTTAATCAAAGGTAAACACAGTGGTCAGGTTGTCTGTATACCTATGCGGATTCTAGGGCAATGAGTGAACGGGAGTAAGGAGAGTAATAAGGCTAAGTTATCGCTCCTGGATTGACATTTAACGGATCGTTCTGACAGGCATACTTTCTGCAACTGTTGGATAGTAACTTCAATCTCTTAGACGTTGACTTCGGGGCTCCCTTATCTTGCCAACAC
>JADBJO010000177.1:945000-977651 GCA_016801955.1 Conus betulinus
GGGGAAGAGGGGGAGGAGGGGGGAGGGATGAAGAAGAGGGGAACAGAGGGTGTAGGGTTAGAGGTAGAGATGATGTATTTTTATCTGGTTAGAGGTTTAGAGATGATAGAAGAATAATTTTAATTTTTTAATCTGATGGCAAAACACTTCAATTCATGGTTTAAGGAAGGAGAGGAGACATTAACCGACGCATTAACCGACGCAGTTGATATAATTTGCGTAATTCAATGAAAGCTGATCGGGGTATAAGCGGACATTCGCAGAGCGTGAAAAATACGAACCGTTGCAGTAGAATTTGCGAGGTGGTTGACTGAGAAACTGATTTGATCAACAGTTGGTTGATATGATTTGGACTGATTGAAAGTTAACTGCTTCAGTGGTGTGGCATAATGTTGATAGTTTGTTGAACGTTGGTAGCTGCTGATTAGTTGCTTCATTGACCAACTGATCGATTCCACATGTTCCATGCTGTGAAGTGACATCTTCTCTGAATATTTCAGATCGCTCGTTCCCTCTGCCCGACCAAGCGTCATCTGAGACTGAAACCGCTCAACAGTGGATCTTTTGATTGACAAGCGGAGCGTTTGTTGGCACGTTCGGAAATGGCATAAAAAGAAAGTAATAAATGTGTTATGACAACAGAGAGGCGTTAGTATGCTTTTGAAATGCGGCCATTTTAATTTTCGTGTGTTTGGTCAAAGTCAAGTCAAGACGGTACACTGAGTAAGCAGTGTCTGCTTGTTTCCATCGAGCCCTCTACTAAAAACAAAGCAAGATGAAAAAGTATGAAAATGAAAAGGATATTAAAAACACACACAACAACACAAAAAAAAGTAGCACCATATATGCAGTATACACAAAGAAAATGAATCGGTAAACATTTGCTCCTCAATACCGTCACTCATGCTTATGTAAGTGGCAATACACAGTAAACCACACATATGAATAATATCTGAAGAAAGAAAAAATTAGACGTACATAACATTGTTGAAATAGACAAAAGAAGAAAGACAGACATACACGAACTTGAAAATGAAATAACTGAATACGAAAAGCACCACAGTCAAGCAGCTACCATGCACTCGTTGCTGTTCCGCTGACAGTTGCAGACAGGACAACTGCAGACATGATCAAGCTTTCGCCATGTCTTGCGTGCCGTCCGAAGAGAATCCTGGGTTACAGTCTTTCCCATTGTCACCAGGACTTTCTCCGCGGTCAGTGGATCTTTCTTCACCGTCACTGGGACTTCACCACAGTTGGCCAAAAGTGAGGTGTGGTTGGTAGAGCTTCCATTTTCGTAGGGCTGAGCTGTAAAAGGTCGTTAATAGAAGCATAGTAGTAGACCTGTAGGTAGACGAAAAGAAAACGAAAACGATGGGCAACAAGGATGCAGCCGAAGATGGTGGGATAATACAGTTAATTTTTCTTACTGCTGATCTTCTGTGTCAACAATACAAACTATCTTCAAGGATGCGTAGAAGCTTTACAACAATAGAAAAACGAGAAGAAACAGAAGACAAATTTTGGACGTTTCGCTCGTAAAGTCTTCAGGACTGATGACATAAAATGAAAGACAAATAAATGCATATATGGAATGACATAACAACATAGACGTAAACGTAAGAATAAGGGTTTTGTATCGTATTTTCTTTTCTCCGAAAACAGATATTTAACATAGGTAACGCCAAGAGACTGAGGTACGCTTCGTAGAAGAGAGCTGTGAAAGAGCATTGATGGAGGTGGAGTAGTAGACCTGTAGGTAGACGAAAAGAAAACGAAAAGGATGGGCAACAAAAATGCAGTCAAAGGCGGTGCAATAGTGCAAATGATTTTTGACTGCTAATCTCCTGTGTCAACAAAACAAACTGTCTTTGGAGATGCTCAGGATAGTTACCAGTAGAAAAACCAAAGACAAAACTCTTCCACATTTCGGTCATAAACCGTCATCGGGATTAAAGACATCAAATGGAAGACAAATACGTATAGGCACTGACGTAAAAAAATGGATGTAATGCAACCAGCATATTGTTTATATATCTTAATTTTTCCAAATCAGATTTAAGACGGGCAACGCCAGTCCACTGAGGTATAGTTATTAGACTTAAGTTTTCGTAGAGCTGAGCTGGAAAAGGGCGTTTGTGGAGGCATAATACTAAACCTATAGGCAGACGAAAAGAAAACGAAAACGATGCGCCAAAAAATATGCAGTGGAAGGTGGTACAATAATAAAAATTATTTTTGACTGCTGATCTTCTGTGTCAGTAATACAAACTATCTTTGAAGATGCATAACAAAACAACGGAGGAAAAAATACTACGAACCCACTGGAGAGATGATGAGAATTGAGTACTTCGACTCGTAGTTTTCGATCTTTATGTTGCTTTGAAGACTCTACGAGACGAAGTGCTCAATTCTTCATCTCTCCAGTGGGTTCGAAGTTTTTTTTTCATTCGTTGTTTTGTTATCCTGTTTCGAAAGGACCCAGGCAGTCTAACTTCATTTATATCCTATCTTTGAAGAAGCTTAGAAGATTAAACAACAGAAAGAAAAGAAATTAAGAAATAAAAAAAAAAAGAAAGAAAGAAATCTTCGACGATTCAGACATACACTATCTTCAGGAATGATGACGTCGAATGAAAGACAAATAAATACTTGTAAGCAATGACGCATAAAACATTAACGTAAAGGGACCACTGTGTGTGTTGCATATCTTGTTTTATCCAAAGCGCTGTTAAGATAGACAACGGTAATCGACTGAAGTACTGTTGCAACACTTCAGTTTTTGTAGACCATAAATTATAAAAGGCGTTGACAGAGACATAGTAAGTAGACCTGTTGCTAGACAAAACACAAAACGAAAACGATGGGCAAGAAGGATACAGTGGAAGGTGGTAGAGTAATACAAATGATTTTTGACAGCTGATCTTCTGTGTTAATAATATAAACTATCTTTGAGGATGATGCTAGATCTAAGAATAAAAAAGAACAAATATATTCGTCGTCTGTGTCGTAGACTGTCTTCAGGAATCATGAGATCAAACGAAAGACAAAGACGTGTAGGTGATGACGTATAAAAACATAGACGTAATCAGACGAACACATGTTTTGTATCTTTTTTGTTGTATCCAAAATAGATTTCAGATAGGCAGCATCAAGAGCCTGAGCTATCGTAGCTAGACTTCAGTAGGCTATTCGTAGAGCTGAGCTGAAAAGGGGCATTCATAAAGGCATAGTAGTAGACCCGTAGATGGAAGAAAAAACGAAAACGATGGGCAACAAAGATGCAATGGAAGGTGGTAGAATATTACAAATGAATTTTGACTGCTGATCTTATGTGTCAACAACACAAACTATCTTGAGGATGCTTAGAGTATTTAACAATGGAAAAAAAGAAAACAACGAATAAAAAATATTTGTTTCAGTCATGCACCGTTTTCAGAACTGACGACATCGAATGAAAGACAAATAAGCAAAGTCGTATGAAATATAGACGTAGAGGTGCGTTGTCACGCGCCAAGCGTGACCTTTCTTTTCTACCCTTTTTGCTCAATATGCCCATTTTTTTCAGGAGGGACCAAATCTTGGGGCAAACACTGCTCACTGATTTGAGGCAATCACTTGACATTTCACCCCAGCTCTCGCTGTGCGCTGTCTTTGCACGTGCGTTCCATTCATTTTCGTTCACCCAGTCTTCTCGCTCGCCTACGTCACTGTTGGAACGTGGGCAAAAGTTGGGGTTTGGGTGAGTTTTGGCACTCCGGATTTGGGGGGTGATCCGCGAGTCGTACCATTTTCTTTTCATGGATCATTTTGTGTGAGAGGGCCTCGTCCCTGTATGCTAGATATTAACTGGAGTGGGCAGTCGGCCCACTGGAGCAAGATTCGTCGTCTTGTTGGTGGTTATCAATCATCACCATCCTTTTTTGTTTTCACCCCCCACATCTTTTTTTTTTTTCATCTGGAGGGCCAAAGGAAAGAAGACCACCCTGAGAGGAAGACGGAAAGATCTTGAAGAAGACGGAGGTGGACCTTGGAAAGGGAGACTGGAGAGGGATAGAAGACAGGAGGGTCAGACTGGGGGCGACATCTTCCTAGGGGGTCTACATGGCCTTTCCCTCTTCCCAGACATGGTGACCTGTCGTCTTCATCCTCTTCTTTGGCACGAGTGGTTTTGGTGAGTGTTGAGGTTTAAATTAATATTTGGTGGTACGTTAGTCACGTTGAAGATATTTTTGGTCAAATTTCGGCATTCATTTCTTTCGTTTCGACTCTGGGGGGTTCGTTTTCCAGGCAGCCACAGCCTGTTTAGTGGAATCCTACTTATTGCAAGTTGTCATTCATACATGTCAGGAACTGTTTCCTTTCGTTCCCCCCCTTTTTTTTCTCTCCCCATTTTGGTGTCGACTAGCGTATCACATTTTGCGCTGAAATTCTTTTTTTTTCATTACCATTGACTTGTTGTCATGCGGCCTGAAGAAGAGCAGTGGCTCGAAAGCTTGCTGAAGAAAGACGGTGTTTGTGTTTTTATTGAATTTAATTTTTCATTACCATCTCAAAATTCAAAAGGATTCTTTTTTTTTTTTAACTTTCCAGCGTAACTTTTTATTTATGGCATTACCGTTTGGCGCCTTATGGTCGAGGCTGGGGGAAGGCTGGTTGGTGAGAGTTGTTTTGGGGGGTGTCCCCCCCCCCCCCCCCCCCTTTTCTCCCTCCTCTCCCCTTTTTCCCTTATGGTGACCAGGCGCCCTTGTCTTGTCTGTTTAGTTGGGTTGCATGGAGAGTGAATGTCGATATCATTTTTGTGTTTTGTTTTCATATCATCCCTCTTTTAAAGATGCCTAATTGATTGAGTTTCAGAGATAGTCTCATAGCCTCCATGGTATAAAAAAATGATTGATTCAAAATGATTGATTGAGATTGCTTAGGGCCAGTGGTTTTTCTTTTGTCATTATTTTGGTTCAACTCCGTACCTACACGTCTATATGTTTTAATGTAACTATCAGGTTTTTTTTTTTAAATACTGCCATTCATAAGGTGATTCCGATTAATGTTTTACCAGTTCAAAGTGTCCATTATAAGTAGAGAGTTTTTGTATGTATGGCTTATTGTGCCTGGAGGGACCAGTGAGTGTATATAGAGTTAGGTGTAGGGGGCTCCTTGTGTCATGGTTACCCCCCCCCCCCCCCCCCCATTCACCTTCACTCGCCCCCTCCCTTCCCCTCGTCCCCCCACCGCCCAGTCCATGTAGGTGTGCTCATCCCGAGTCCACTGTATGATGTGCAGCACTTCCCTTTTCCTTCTCCTTCTGCCTTTCCCCCGGGTCTTCGTCCGTCTGCTTCACCTCCTGTTCGTCCATGCCCTGACCTTGCTCCTGTGGGCCGAGACGTCAACACAGCCTGCTGCCCTGGGACCTGGGAGGTCCAGATGGTGATGTCGGCACTTGCTCGCCTGTCCTGACATCATGAGGCGACTGCAGTGAGTGGCGTGCGTGAGTTGAGGGTTTGTGGGTGGGGGTGCTGGACTCAAGGTTGCCCCAGAAAGACAGAACAGGACAGAAATGTGCCAGAGAAATGAACTGTTTGGGATGGGCCTGTTTTTTGTTTTGTTTTGCTTTCCTTTGATAGGTCATTAGTTTTTTTTTAAAAAATAGATTTTAAGACTTGTTTTTTTTTTTCTTAAGTGATTTTCATTGTCCACATTTCCATTTTCCCGCGGGTTTCATTAGTGTGGGGTAGGTGGGGTGATTAGGTCCTTCTTGGTGCTGTATTGGGCTAGGGTGGGGGATTTAGTATCATCACTGTTCTCTGTCTAGTTAGTTTAGGGCCCCGTCTCTTCAATTCTCATGAATATCTGTGCAATGTGAACAAATGTTGTGGTTTGTCTTTCTCTTGCCCGGTGTTTGATTTTGTGCGCTTGGGGTCAGGTACTTGCGGGTTCTCCCTCTTCCCACGCGCCTCGTCATTGGTCACCCTTAACCGGATGAACCGTGACAGCCGTATACGTGTGTTCTATGTCTTCTTTTATCCAAAATAGATTTGAAATAGGCAACGCCAAGAGACTGTGGTATGGGTGGTAGACACTTCAGTTTTTGTAGAGCTAATCTGAAAAGTGGCGTTGATAGAGGCATAGTAGTAGACCTGTAGGTAGATGTGGAAGCTGGAAACCGATGGCCTTTAGGCCAATGAACAGTGCGGGTTCCAGAAGTACCACTCGACAGTTTGACCGTTTAGTTGGTCTGGAAACCACCATCGCAACGCCTTTGTCAATAAGCAGCATGTGGTTGCTATCTTTTTTGAGGAAAAAGCGCATGACACCACATGGAAATCAACATACCCGTGAAAAACATTCAATGTCGCAACTTCTTGATCCTTGGGAACGATCCAACACTGAAAGATACATCCAACCAACCACCACTTGTGGCTTTCAAGAGGGACAAAAGCCTTGGTGACCATCTTGTGCATGCTGCCTTCCACTCTACGCACCCCTCTGCTCAAGCTGGCAATTTCCCTTGCAAGAAACCTAAATGTAAAACCTGTACTTTTATTAACCCTGCAACAACTATCCAAGGCCCATCAGATCATAAGTTTCAGGTGAAATCCCATTCACATGCCAAACTCAAAATGTTGTCTATGTCCCGACCTGTACCTTGTGTGACATGATGTATGTAGGAGAAACATACAGATCACTCAATGATCGCTTCAAAGAACACAGGGACAACATCCTGACAGGAAAGATACACCAGTGGCAAACCACTTCACTTCTGAACACCATAACCTGTCGCACATCAGAGTGGCAGCGCTTTGGCGCAATGGACAAAAAGAGGGCCAATACCGCAAATTCATGGAAAGCCAGCTAATACAACGCCTTGGCACTTTGAGTCCTTATGGACTCAATGTCAGGGAATACACTTGTTTATCTCAAGCTGCACCCCCCCCCCCCCCCCCCCCCTTCCCCCCTCCCCCCCCCCCCCCCCCCCCCCCCCCCCAAGTTATATGCCATGTTTTCCTTACCACCACCCCCTCCCCTTTCTCTGTAAACCACCATCCAGATGGTCCTCTCCCTCCACCTTTCCCCACTCCCTCTTTGCCCCCCCCCCTTTTGTTGACCATATTAACACAATTCACCTTTTCCCCAACCCCCCCCCCCCCCCCCCCCCCCCCTACCTTTTTGTCTGAGCTGTGGTCACAAGAAACCTGCCAGCTTCCCCTACAACCTCAACACTTCACTTCGTGACCAAGTGCTTACAGCACGAAACGTTGAAGGGTTCCCTGAAAGGTACCTTTTTAAGCTGCATAAACTTGGTTTTCGTGGTCATCTGCCTTTGTTTATCGAAAATTTTCTGGCTGATCCACAGTTCCAGGTGCGTGTTGGCACCACACTCTGACATCCATGGGCAGGAGTTGGGTGTACCTCAGGGGAGCATCCTTTCTCCTGTCCTTTTCAGCATTAAATCGACATTGTGAAATCAGTAAGCCAGGGCTCCGAGTCCTCTCTGTTCGTTGTCGAATTCGCGTTGTACGCAGTTGGAGCTTCTTACGCCAGCGTACAGCGTCGACTCCAACTTTGTGTCAACAAGATCCAACAGTGGGCCGAGGAAAACGGGTTTACCTTCTCAAGTACCAAAACTCAGTCAATCCATTTCCACAATTTTCGTCAATTCTTTGCTGATCCTGAAATTCGTTTGGACAAGTCCACCATTCCAGCTGTAAAAGAAGCCAAATTCCTAAGAGTTATTTTGATCAAAAACTCAACTTTCTCAGCCACATTAAAAACCTCAAAACCTCATGCCAGAAAGCTCTGAATATTCTGCGGGTCGTAGCACACACTGACTGGGGCGCTGATAAGAAAACTCTGCTGCACCTCTACAGAGCCTTGGTCCGTTCCAAACTGGACTATGGCTGTGCTGTGTACGGCTCTGCAAGACAGTCTTACCTAAACTCTTGGACCCTGTCCACCATCAAGGGCTTCGTCTGTCTTGAAGCATTCCGCACCACCCCTGTGTACAGCCTGTACGCAGAGGCAGTTGAAACTTCACTGTCCAACCGCAGGCTGAAACTGTCTTTGAATTACTATATCAGACTGTTCTCGGAACCGGAGAACCCTGCCTAGAACTGTGTGTTTGACCATCGGTTTCAAAGCTAATTCGAAAACCACCCTAAATGTATTCCGCCGTTTGGTCTTCGTATGCAGCCTCACGTGTGGATGCAGGTCTAGACCTAGGAGTTGTGTCCGATTTTTGCAAGTTTCCAGATGAGCCTCCGTGGACCTTTTTCACACCAGAGATTCGTTTTATCTTGCAGCTTTTCGCAAAGAATGTACCAGCTCTCTGGCATACAAGGCATTGTATGCTGACCTGTGTTCAAAATTCCTATCCTATCAGAAAATTTTCACTGACGGTTCCAAGTCTGAAGATGGAGTGGCCTGTGCAGCCTATTGCCCTGGTGCTCCTTCTCAGATACTGTTAGAACATATTTCTTCAGACGCTTCTGCTTACTCTGCTGAGGATAATCTCACAATCTAAGAAGAGGGACTTTCTGGTTCTGTCAGATTCACTGTCAGCTTTGGAGGCCATAGCTGGCCGCAACCTTCAGCATCCAGAACTTTTTGCACTTTGAACTTTTTTACCAGTTGAAAGTGGACGTTACAACATTATTCTGGCTTGGGTCCCCGGTCATATTGGCATCGGAGGGAATGAAATGGTTGATCGTTTGGCCAAGAATGCCACAACAGAGAAATTTTCAAACACATTTATCCCCTGCTCAGATCTGAAACGCAAAATTAACGATTATGTGAGAGACCTGGCAGGAGGATTGGGATACACAGACGGATAACAAACTCTTTCAGATCCGTCCAGACCTTAAGGAGTTCCTCTCATCTACGGCTGGTGGTTGCAAGGAAGAATCAGTTCTGTGCCGGCTGCACACCGGCCATTCGTATTTTACCCATTCATACCTTTTAAAGAGTGAAGAAGCTCCGTGGTGCATTCCATGTTATGTGCCACTCAAAATGAAACATGTTCTTTTAGAGTGTTTGGACTTGCATGATGTGAGGCACAAACACTTTACAGCAGATTCCATGAAAACCTTGTTCATAGACGTTCCGCTTGACGTGATCTTTAGAGTTCTTGAAGGAGGTTAACATTTTTTCATCGGATCTGAGATTTTACAGTGGAAAGATTTTTAACAAACTTTCGGATGGGTTTTTTCCGATGTATTTTAAAGAATTGTGTGAATGACTGACTTGTGAGTTGATTTTAACGTGGTGACAACCCTGATGTGGCCCCTTTGGTCGGCTGGGCTGTAAGCAACATTATCTTACAGTTTCAAAATCATGACATGATAGATGATGGACTACAAATGAAGTAGAAGAACATTAGTCCTAATTGATAGTAAGTCTTGAAATGATATCCTTTATATAGCTCTAGTGTGTGGATCATTGGATTTCTACCTCAAAAGCAAGTGTGTGAACTAGTAAAACTACCAATGTTTGTGATGATTTTTTGTAGTAATGATACTAATAGATACTAATGATTTTTTTTTTCAAGTATAAAATGAAGGTATTCCTCTACTGATATGCATAATTGTAATACCTGAAGGACTTCAAGCAAAAAATGTTCATGTGACATGCTGATGCTAAAGTGCAGTTTCTTTTGTGTATTTCTGTTTTGCATGAACAATGTCTTATGATTGATATTATGTATTTTTTGTCTTTTCCAGTGCACGGAACAGATTCAAGCATCACTGAGACTTGTGAGTGTGAGTATTTTGACTTTTCTTTCTTTTTTTTCCCCAACTATTCATTCATCTACAACGATGTAGTGAAACAGAGGCACCCGTCTTGTCGGTTTTCCCTGTGTTGAACCTGTTATTGTGTTAAGTGTGTTGAACTCAAATATTAAACTAAAACACAAATAGCCTACACACATACACGTATACAAACACAGGTGTATGGTGATAGTATAGTTATTATGTTTTTAAGCGTTGTTGAGCCCAGGGGTGATAACTGCCTCTTCCTGTCTCACTGTCAAGTCTCCCTAGACTTTTATTTCCTTTCATTGTTAGCTCCATTTGATGATTTTACGCTGCTTCCACAAAACATTCAGGCAAAAAACTTGTGTGATGTGAAGATGTAGAACGGAGGCTGTGAATGGAAGGCATACAGTATATACACACACAGATTTCAGGTTTCGTTTTGTGGCATAGGTTTAGTTTGTACTTGTACGCTTTGAAGCCTTGAGCCTGTTATTTTGTCACTGGCATGAACATGCTTTGAATTTTTCCGGCCTAGATCATTCTACGGTAAAGTTTGTTGAGTAGATACTAGATATACTGTGACCAATGTTTGTTCAGTAGATATTTCAATGTGTTGACCGTTTCCACTTTAACAAAGTGATTAGATGGGCCTACCCTGTGATAGTATATACTATAGTCACAATGTCTTCTTCCCCTATATCATACTGATCACAACCTTATTGTCTGGCCTGTTACATGGGATATTACTCTAGCAGTATAGATCAGCAAAAATGTTGATTTACATACTTCCGAAATTGTCTTATCAATCAAAAGAGCAGTCTAGTGTATTACTGTGTGTGTATTCATTGAGAACTATTAATCATTCTCAAGAGGTGAAAGATTGTGCAATAATTGATAAAATATATTTTCAATAGGTGAAAGATGTTAGAAAGTTTGGGATGAGTGGGAGGGAGGTGGGGAGGAGGGGGTTGTTCGGATCAAATGATTTAATCATGGTGTCGATGAGGTGAAGATAAAGAGAATGTATGTGCACACCATGGTTGTGGTCAGTATCTGTGTGATGTAAATAACTGAATAATTGTGCAGTTAAGCACTTTACGTCTGTATTATTTTTTGCGTATGTGTTGTTTGTTTGCTTGTTTTACTGTTACAGCACAAGGGTTTTCTTGATTTTTTTTTAGAAACTTGCTTCATGTATGTTCAGCGCAAGAGACTGTGGCGTCAATAAATCCAGTTATATACCCACTGAGGAATATGTGGCAGCAGGTAATGAATACTTATTTTAACAATTCCTCAGTAGCATATTCAAGCTCTTTTTGCCATGGGTCAAAGTCTCCCCTGGACCTCCTAGGGCTGCAGCCTGGATGTTATGTGCCAAAGTTGGTGTGTTGATTGGCTTGGAAATATTTCCACTGTGGCTAACATAGCAAGTTTGAACCTGACATATGTACAGAGACCTAAGGAACGGTCTGCTTTGGCGTTTTGTTAAGTGCGAGTATCCCTCTGTCTTAGTCAATCTGCGATGTAAGACGGAGCATAAGCTTTTTCTGTAGCACTTGAATATTTTATGTAGTCTTTGCCACATAAAGCTGCTGTGCAAAATGCAGGTATGGAGCTCATTTAGTCACCATGGGATTTATTTTGTATGAAAAGTTTTTTTTTTTTTTTTTTTTTTTTTTTTTTTGGGGGGGGGGGGGGGGGAGTTGTTTGCGAATTTTTGTGGTAGTTATTTGCTATATATGCAATATGTCTGTTGCAGTGGAAGATCGTGCGGTCGCATCAAGTTCTGCAGTGATATCAAGTTCTCTTGTCACAGTACATGGTGTGGACCGTGTGACAGCAGGTAATGTTTCTCTTTTCTAATGTTATCAAGGCTTATTTAATACTTTAACCATCGAATTTTGCAAAGGACCATGTTGCAAAACATTCCAAAAAATCCCAAACCACTAACTTTGGTAAAAAACAAATAAGCACATTTCATTCTTCCTCTTCAGTGTTGAAGGCCCACAATCAAACTTGATTATTCTGGCACATATTCTTTCAACAATTCATTATTCCCCCTTTCTTCAAACATGATGCTGTAATTGTGACACGATTAATCTTTGTGCTACATGCACATGAAGAGTCATACCCCCTTTTCCAAATTCACATGGTTATTCCACTGAATACAATCAAGTCAATAACGAGTATGGCCCCCATTAACATTGAAGCAGGCTTCACAGCGACGTCTCATTGAGTGAACCAGGCGGCGGAGGGTGTCCTGGGGTACCGCCTGCCACTCCTGCTGCAGCAGGTGGAAGAGGTCGTCAAGGGTGGTAGCAGGTGGGTCGTGGGCGCGGACCCGCCGCCCCAACACGTCCCACAGGTGTTCTATTGGGTTCATGTCGGGAGCGGGGGCCGGCCAGTCCATCCTCGTAACCTGTTGCTCCTCCAGGAACCTGTTCACCACCGCAGCTCGATGACAGGGGGCATTGTCATCCTGGAACTGGGCGCCGGGTCCCACCGCCTGCAGGGCCGGCAGCACAAGGGGTCGGAGAATGGTGTCCCTGTACGCCACGCCGGTCAGACGGCCTTCAACACGGTGTAGGGGGGTCTTGTGGTTGAGGCTGAACCCACCCCACCACCATCACGGACCCGCCCCCATAGCGGTCATGCTGCCTGACCGCGGCGTCCGCGTAGCGTTCGCCGGGACGGCGCCAGACGCGTACCCGCCCGTCGTTAAATGAGAGGGTGAACCGGGACTCGTCCGAAAAGATCACTCTCGCCCACTGATCTCTTGTCCACCTCCTGTGAAGTGCTGCCCAGGTCCTGCGGCGTCCCCGTTGTGCTGGGGTCAGGGGCGGTTTCACTGCTGGGCACCTCGACCTGATCCCTGCCGCGTGGAGCCGGTTCCGGATGGTCTGTGTGCTGACGTTCACATTGCTGGCTGCCCGTAGTCGATCTCGCAGTGCTCGAGAAGACGCTGTCCTGTCCCTCAAGCAAGACAGAACCACGTAGCGATCTTGCTCTCTTGTGGTGATTCTGAGTCGCCCAGGTCGTTGTGGCTCCTCTACATTTCCGGTGTTGCGCCAACGATCTCTTAGCCTTTGAATGGTCGAGAGGGACACCCCAAGCCTTCTAGCGATCTCTCTTAAGGCAATACCTTCTTGGTGCCAACCAATCGCCCTTCCTCTGTCCACATTTGCTTAGTCTTCGTCTCGGAGGCATGATTAAAGTTGTCTACAAATCCCGGCTTTTAAATACCCGGAAGACGGAGAAAAATGTTCGGGTGGTGTTCAGAACAGGTACGGCTTTCACGTGCACCACAGTTTTCATTCTTACCAAGCTTGCTCCGCAATCTAGGCCGAACAACTGACACCTCATTTTTTTTGGGATTTTTTTTTCGCTTCACATGGAGCAGGGTGGATAACTGCTGATAAACATTTTTTTTCTTTACGATGCTATAGGTTTGTTATTTGGGTACTGTGGAAGACGATTCAGCAATTTGGGGGCTGATTTCAAAATAGGTTTGGTGAAGGTAATGTTTTCTTCTGGCAAACACAATCATTTTTTCTGGATAGATATGGTTTTCAGAAAATGCCCCATTCATGAGTAATTGTTTTACATTTCTTTTAACGCACTTCTTGATTTAGCAGTCTTTAGAAAAATGTTAAATAACAAATCTGAAACAAATGATTGACAGGATCCGATCCATGTGAGGTGTTCTTGGCAAGTAGCAGCCCCTCCCGACCAGCCTCGGCTAATGCCAATCTCTCCCAGGAAGGTATGTGCACATTGACTTCATTGGTTCAATTGTGTTATGATGCCTAAAGCCTAGTAATTTTAGAGAGAGAGACGGAGAGAGCACTGGCCATGAGCCTACTTTTTCCTTGCTAAGGAGATCCCTTCACATTTTGAGACTGTATGACAGGTATGGTCTGAGATTTTTTTTTGGAAATATCTGTAAATACAATAGTTTTTTTGTTCAAAAATTGACCAAGAAATTTTGGACGAAGAGACAAAAATAGTTAAATCTTGAAACCCAAACATGACATCAGTAAATATTTCTGTATAATGCTAGATATTTGGACATGGAAATGGTGTGCACAGTGAAAAAGCTGTGCAATATTATAAAGGCAAACATAAAGCGAGTTCAAACAACAATTGAAAAAATGTAATCGGAGAAACAAAGAGAATAAGGAAAACTTATGACGGTTCATATACGCTTTTATACGCTTTTACACATTTTTCCCATTTTTCCCATTTATGGCCATTTTGGGGGGCAAAAACTCAACCTATTAATGTGATAAAATGTCCTTGGGATCTATCACCTTTGTGACATAATTTATAACGGTTTATCTTTTAACAGATGAAATGATCTTGGATTTGGAGGCGGCCAGCTCTGTGTCCACACTAGCTTCAGGTGCAAGGAAGGCAGGTAAGAAAATACCTTCATAGTTGTAGGATATAACATGCAGGCATAAAAACCTTCACCAGAAAATAATCCATTTCTTTGAAAGACTTTGTAATGCAGTTGGGAACTGCTAATTGACTTAAGTGCCTATCTTAGGCCTACTTGATGGCAGAATATAATACTGTCTTTGATGTGTTATGAAGAAAAGAAAAAAAAAAATGAGCCCTGTCACAGAGTCCCATACTGAAATGGAACTCCATAGCACCTAAATCATCATCCATTACTGCATTTTGAAACATGTCACTTGCATATTGGAGCATGGTTTTTGTAGCAGCAATAGGGGAAGAAGACGACATAAAAAGAAACCACCACCCTACTGGGGATGATCACCGGAGATAATACTGTTTTTTGATAGCCTGTGTATGTAGAAGAGAAAAAGACTTGTCTGAAGGAAAATCTGCAGTGGCACAGTTTTTTTTTTTTTGGCTGTCCCAACTTCTGCGCCACCTCAGAGGCAGTGCACCCACGCCGCTCATTCCGACACCCCGTCCACAGCCCTGGCAATCCACAGGGAGCAGTCAATGTCAAGAGGCAACCACCTGAGGAGACACTGCACTGCGGAGTCACTTCGGTGGTGTTCATTGGCGCCTGTTCTGATCTAAAATACGCAGGACACCACCTACTAAGCCCCCTATTGACAATAATTGCTTAGTCGCGGAGCCGGCGTGAGTGAGCTCTCCCAGAGGGCGCCACTACGTCCGTCCAACGACAGCCCCCATGGACTCGCCGACGCTAACCACTTTGCCACGGTGGCTGGTGCAGTGACACACTCTTAATGTCATTCCTGATGCTCAGTTCCGCCTTTCATTCAGTTAACTCTTGAATCATCCACTGAGGCAAAGTCGGAATGTAAATGCATTTTGTACAGCGTTTAATGAAAAGAGGCACAAACTAGAACAGTACATATGAAATTAAAAACTTATAAACACCAAAGGTCAAGTACAAGGTATGTAAACTCACACACGCTAGTACTATGAATCAATAATCCTAGCAATCGCTATATGAAAGCACTCCTCCATCAAACTTTCAGAAATTGTCGAAGTGGCTACAATCAGATCTTAAATATAAACACAGCTTTGCTGTATCTGTACTGTTTGTTAGCACAAATCACTAGAAAGGCAAAATATTGGTGCGCATTAAAAACTTGTGTCTTCTTATTTCAGGCATAGCCATGACACCGACTACCCGTGGTGTGAAGAGGAGATCGGCGGCATCAGACAAGCTAATGATATGATGCTGGCTTAGAACAGCTAAGTGACAGCCGACAAATGTAGGAGAGCGTTTTATAAGAGTGCAACTGCTCTGAGCAATCTCCGAATTGAGACAAATTACAAATACTAAAACTAAAATTAGAGCTTGCTTTAGAGAAACGCTCGATTTCATGATTTGCACAACTGCAAGATTGCTTGCTCCTCCTGTTTGGCGTCATATACTATACCATGTCAGACCATAGCATTCTACGGTAGTTCGTCAGCTCTGCCAGCCGAATTTTTTTTGTGGCTAATGCAGTAATAAGACAATCACGTGACCCACCCCAATCGACTGTCGCACTTTCCCCTAGGGGTACAGGACGTTGGGGAGCAGACTTCTTCCGCACCCAACTTGGGGGGGGGGGGGGGGGGAGGATCGACCAGCGGGGACCACGGATAAAATACCCGAACCGACACTGGGGCGGCCACGTCACCACAGCCATCCCAATCCGGCACGGATCATACCAGGTAGGTGTATGAGGCAGTGCACTCTCCGGGGCGGGTACGACAGACCACGCTCCCTTGATACCTCCTCCCCCCCCCCCCCCCCCCCCCCTCCCCGGTGTCTCAGGCTACCCTGGCCCCCGAGGAAATCCTGCCCATGGGCCGCCACAGCCCGTCGTAATTCCTCGGGGATCGGTGGCTATGCCCCCGAGAGGGACCAGTAGCTCGGATGCGACACGCATCGGGACCAGCTCCACGGTCGGCTGTGGCATCCGGCCTCCACAAGCTGGCTCGACCTTGGTTTCCCTCCCTCTCGGGCGCTGTCTGATCGGCACCCCCCCCCCCCCCCCCCCCAGTCCCCCAGTCTGCCCGCCGATCATGAAGCCAGGGCGGGACCCCCGCACCCTCAGGATCCCTATTCCCCCACAGTCTGAGGATGAGGAGCCTCTCCCCCCGTCTGGCGACGTGTCCATCGTCAAGCGGTAGCGCCCAGAACTTGTCATTAGGGAGCCCCCACCCTCCGACAAGATTCTTTCGCCAGGTACGCCCAGCCCCCCACCCGCGGCAGGTCTTCCAATCCAGTCACCAGGGAAATTACCATTTCCCCGGCTGACTGTCGGCTTACTCCCAACCTGCCCCCCCCCCCTTCCCATTTCTGTCAAGAACCTGGTGGAGTGGGACCGTATGGCCAGAACAGGGATCCTTCATACCACTGCTGGACATGTCTTCCGCGACATGCTCTTGCAGCGAGCACAGCAGCTCTGGCCAGCATTTGTCTCGGAGTCTCGCTTGTATAGCGACCCCCTGATGCGATTCCTCATTAACAAGATAGCGCGTCACCTTTCGGCTGCTGCGGCGGACAGCGCAGCAAGGAGCCACTGTAACGGCCTGGCCGTTAGAGATGCTGTGCTGTCACAGTGCAGTCTCGCCCCAGCGCTTAAGGCGGCCTTGCGGTGCTTCACGGGTCAGGAGCAGTCACCCTTCGGCGGCTATTCAACTGCTGTCGTCACTCCCTCAGTCGAAGAATGCAGGCAGGTGGCGTCTTTTGCGGCCAGGCCCCCTCGCCCTCGCCCTACTGGACCCTCCTTTCGTTCCACCACCCTCTCTCCAGACCCAAGCCCTATCCCGCCAAGCGCCCTAATACCGCCTCTAGGCCGAAGCCGAAACTCCGACAGAATTTTCGGTTTGGCCAACAGACACGGCCTCGGAGGTAACTGGCAGACTCGCCTACGGGGGAGCGGGAACAGGCAGAAACCTCGCTACCCCCCGGCCCCTCGGGCGTGCAGCCTATCCCGGCATGCCCACCAGTGCCCATCAGCCCATGGATAGTGGCGGTGTTACAGGAGGGGTTCCGCCTACCCTGGGCCCACGAACGCCCCCCCCCCCCCGGGCCCCACGAACGCCCCCCCCCCCCCCCCCCTCCCATGGGAACCCCTCCTGCTCAGGCGGATGCGCTTGGCCAGCAAGTCGAGGAACTCCTTCCAGAAGGGGCCATCACAGAGATATCCCATCCTCACCTCGGATTTCCCATCCTCACCTCGGGTTTCACTCCCACCTCTTTGTGGTCCCCTAAACCTTCAGGAGGATGGAGGCCATCCTCGACCCCCCCCCCCCCCCTCAAGTTCCTCGGACCCACCAAGTTCAAGATGGAGACCCCGACTGAGATCAGGGACTCCACCATCAGGATTGGGCCACCTCAATAGATCTGAAGGAAGCTTACTTTCAGATCCTTATACATCCCTCCCACAGACGATACCTTCGGTTCGTCAGGCAGGGTCGGGTGTTCCAGTTCAAGGCGCTCCCTTTCGGCCTGTCCCTGGCACCCTTTCTTTTCACGAAGGTAGTCAAGGAGATGGCCTCCCTGGCGAGGCAGGAAGACATTCGCCTCCTGGTGTACCTCGACTGGCTCATCCTGGCTCCCTCCCGGGCCCAGCGCCAGCCCACACATCCCACCTTCTGCGCCCGTGTTCCTCACTAGGGTTTGTCACCAACCCCAGCAAGTGCGAACTCGACCCCAGTCAGCAGTTCTTTCTGGGCACGAGTTTCGACACGATCTCCATGCAGGTCTCCCCTACCCCAGAGAGGTCCACCCGCATACTGGACCTCATCTCCCGCCTCCGCCTATCCTTCCACTCCTCGGCCCGGACCTTACCTCCCTCCTTGGAATGATGTAGTCCCTCTCGTCCCTCATTCCCCTAGGTCGGGTCCCCAAGCGCCAACTCCAAAGGGAGTTCCGTCGTTGGTCTCAGACCTCCGACCGCTGGGATCAGACCATTCCCCTCGGGCCTTGGTTCCTTTGGGCTACGGAGGAGTGGCTCAGCCCCTGCACACTGACCCCCGGGGTTCCCATCTCCCTCCCAACCCAAGCCCTGGAACTCTACACAGACGCCTCCAACTCGGGCTGGGGGCCTACTTGGTGAACAGTCCGGGAGTGTGGGACGCATAGACTGCCCGTCTCCACATCAACGTCGTAGAACTGGTCAGGCTTGCCCTCCTCCACTTCCAAAACCAGGTCTCGCACCGACTTGCTCTCCTACTCACGGACAACACCTCGGTGGCGTGCTTTGTCAACAGGGGGAGGGGGGGGGGCACGCTCCATCAGCCTCCCCCTCCGGACAGAGGTTCTCTCGTCCACTGGTGTCATGCGCATGGAATCGCCCTCCGCGCCAGACTCATAGCGGGGTCGCACAATATTATGGCAGACTCCCTCAGCCGCTCCAGGTCCGTCCTTCATACGGAATGGACCCTCAGCAGGCTAACCTTAATCTTGGTGTGGAACCATTGGTTCAGGCCCATGGTCGACCTCTCTGCCACCCGATTCAACCATCGTCTGTCGCTGTATGTCTCTCCCGTCCCTGATCCCCAAGCGTATGCAATCGACGCTCGCTCCCTTCCCTGGACGCGTCTCATAGCATACGCCTTCCCTCCCCCCCCGATCCTCCACAAGGTCATCAGGAAGGCCAGAAAAGCCCAGGCTCATTCTCATAACCCTGTGGTGGCCGACCCAGTCCTGGTTTCCGGACCTCAAGTCACTCACCCATGTTCCCCGCTCCAGTTGACCACACGGTGGGACATGCTCAGGCAACCCCGCACGGGTCGCCCTCACTCCCAACCCCAGATGCTCCGTCTCCACGCTGGCTTCTGTGCCAGCCCAACTGCGAGCACCTGCCCCTACCTCCAGACGGACAGGTCCCAGTCCTTCCTAAACATACTTGCGGGGACCTTGCAGGACCTTCGGGACCTCGCGACGGCCTCTCGCAGGGCAAGCACGGCGTCCCTCTACGACTACACAGATGGGAGAAATGGGTCTCCTGGTGCTCAAACAACTCTGTTCCCCATGATCACCCTTCCAATATCCAGATAGGCAATCTTCTATCTCACCTATTCTCCTCCCTTAAGCTCTCTGCTAGCTCCATACGGGGCTACAGGTCGGCCATCTGCACCACTATTCGCCAACTTGGCGGACCCTCCTTCGAGAATGACTTCCTTCTCAGATCTCTAGGGGGGTGGCTCTACGTGAGTCCCGATCTCCTAGGTGCATACCCCTTTGGGACCTCTTCATTGTCCTGGACGCTCTCAGAAACCCCCCTTTCGAGCTTACCGCCGCCTTTCCATGAAGACCACCCTTCTCCTCGCCCTGGCTTCGGCGAGAAGGCGAAGCGAGATTCATGCCCTCAGCGCTCGATGACCCTCTGTCGAACTGACCGGCAGCAATGTCGTCCGATGGCAGGTCGATGTTGTGCAGGATCAGGCAGGCAGTGATGATCTGGAAAACCAAATCGAACATGTATCCATGAAATTTGCACATTTACATGTATGTCAATAGGTGTGAACCAGTTGTCCAAGATACAAAAAAAGCCCCTTTTGCTTTTTTTTCCCAAGGCTGTTAAGGTCATGACTTTTTTGTTGTGTGTCTAAGGCTTGGTATAGCGAGGTAGGGCCCAGCACTCTTTTAACCTCCCCCCAATAATAATTTTTTAGTCAAGCACCCATTTGCACCCGGTTGGATTTATGAAAATTTGACTACAGTACCTTTCCTTACAGCGCCAAGAATTTCAAACCCAGGACTTCTTGCTTTTGCTTGTAACTCCCAAAGGCTAACCACTAAACTGTGGCAGCTCAAAAAATAGAAAAAAAGATACATTAATTTGTTCATGAATGCAATTTTTTATGCATGTTATCAAAATGTGGGCTTCTGCGGTTCCAGAAATCTAGCTCGCAATAGGACAAAATTCTTGTAACATGAATTTTTTCAAATGTCTTATGTGCATGTAAAATTCTATTTCTGTTTCGCATATTCTTCTTGGATGCCCATTACTACATCCATTCTATCATGCTAAGGCCGTATGCAATGAATATGGCAGTGTTGAAAATATTCTATACAATCCTATATATATCAATTTTCTTTTATGGGTGCTGTTCTTAGTCACATACTTATAGGCAAGCTATGGTATTTTTCCTGAGTAAGGTAGTTACATTATTCTTTTAAGAATGGCATTATTTTTTTATTGTAGCTCTTTATTTAGGGGATTTTTGTTTCTTTCTTTGATATATTCTTTCACTTCAGTCCAATATCATGTTTGATGAAAAGGCTTCAAATACACTACCAAACTGAACTGATGAGTTTGATCCTGGTGTTGTGTGTTGCTGGCTGTGCACCTATAATCTTCTTCCTGTGCCTTTCAAACTTTGATATGTTGGAAGCGAGTCATACAGATTTTCAGTCCCATTGCTAGGACTAGCGTCATGGTCTCAGGTGGTGGTTTCTGTTTGGGACTTGTGATGGCAATGTGCATGCATATCAGTGCCCCTTTCCACCCTTGCTCTTATCCTCACCATGGATTAGGGGTGGGCGGTTTTTTGGATTAAGGTAGATGTCAATCTCTTCTGCAACGTTGCAGAGTGAGAAACTTAGAACATTAGGCATGAACAAAAGTCCTCCATTTGAAACTGCTAAATCGTTAGAAGTCAGTATAAAAGACTGGTAAGAAGAACAGACTCTCGACCGATGATCAGCTGCCCCAACTACAGCAGCACCACAGACCACATCTTCATACTGGCAACTGAATCACAATGGTTATAACTGCAGACTGACCAATCAGCATGCATGCGTTTGTTAAATCCAATGGACCCACAATGGAATTTTCCGTAACAAGGTCGACAACTACTCAGAGAGCTATGGGCCCCATGAAAAAAAAAAAACCGATACATTACAGCAGACAGCGAAGAGAACGACCCTCCATGCAGCCTCAAAGCTAAATAGAACTCCATAGCATCATCTTAGTCGTCCTGATCTTCTTCCATCATGTATTTAAAAAAAACTGTCATTATCCATAGACTTACACATGCTCTTGGAATATACCCCACTGTGGAAACATACTTTGCATCCCCCTTAAAAAAAAAACAAAAACATGGGCCTATGATTTTTTTTTTCTTCACAAAATGCAGACCTGTTGGCACTTTGTCATTAGTTTGTGCCTATGACAATATTACAAAGATTTCTTGCGGTATCTTTGGAATGACTACTCCAAAGATGGAAACACAGAAGCACTCAAAGTAACACACAAATGGGGGACTCCAAATCCCGGAAAATGGCACACCTGTGAAGAATCAGTGCATCATGCACTGACCCCGGCCAGCGAACAATGACACTGAACAGGTCAGTTTCACGGATCACAGGCAACATTTATACCACTGCCAGTAATGGTCACAATAAGGGGTCTCTGAAAATTACAGTGTGTGTGTGTGTGTGTGTGTCACTCTGTGTGTGTGTGTGTCACTCTGTGTGCGTGTGTGTGTGTGTGTGTGTGTGTCACTGTGTGTATATGTACCTCATGCACAGCCACAGTTCTCAACCGATCAACACCGGGTTATCACTATCGAGCATCCTTTGATTCCTTGGCACCCCCCGAGTACCACATCCGCGGGGTCATTGAGCAGCCAGAGTGTGCAGTGTTTAGCTACCAATGAAGAGAGACATGCATCCCACAGCCATAGTTAAACACCTAAATTTTGCTTCATTTCTCGCCCAGTCACTTTGTTTTGGAACTTCACTAAGTAGAACTTAAAATTGTCTTATATGTGCAATGGCCGATTCAAATATGGTCGCCATCCGCTGCGGTGAAAATCGTAACTTTTGTGTTTTTGACAATATATACACTTGTAACACTTCTAATCCAAACTGATTTTGGTGTGCCGAGTTCATTTCTGGTATTATTTTGTCCTTTTGGGGTCATCTTGATCTTCAAATGCCATGGTCAAGGTAATGTTCTTATACCAACGGTCTTGACCGTAACCTGGCGATATTCTAGCAGTAACAACAGGGCTCCTACACATAATGCTACTAATTCTGACATGGATTTTCACTGTATGATTCACTATTAAAGATAAGTCATTCTGATCTTGAATTCACAAGTGAAAGCCATTTTTACCCATTCAACTAAAAAACTGTCTTTGCTGCTTTTTTTCACTTTTTTTCCTGGATTGTGTGGTCAATGACACATCCCAACAGGAACAGAAAAAGTTCAAGTATGCAAGAAACATGCTCAATGTAACTGCAGTTGCCTCTTTCCATCACTGATTGGAACATGGAGAATTATCTGCTTTTCCATGGCAGAATGTGACGCAGCAAACTCCAGCAGAACACCCGCACCGTCGAGTGTCACACTTGCCTGCGCACTTGCATATTGTGAGCAAAGTGGGTGGCAATGGCAACAGGGTGCCAAAATGTTGCTCCCATCCATGTTCTAGTGGTTCTATGTAGTCCTCACGTTGTTGACTGGCCGCCCCAAGCAGATGGCATGCTTTGTGTGCACCAGGAAGGCTCCTGTGTGGATGTGGCCTGTGATGACACTGCTTGTGGGTGGGAGAGAGTCAATCCAGCTGTAGCACTGCTGTAGTTCTCCACTCTGAGCTGGTTGAATGTTTCAGCAGCAGTTGTTGATCTGACACTTGCCCGGACATGTACAAGGTACATTTCCGCCAGAGCTTCATCTTGCTCTGACAAGCTGTCTGTCTCTCCAAAGTTCGTCAGATGCTGCACAGAGTCAGCGGCCATAGCAGCGTGCTTCGTCCCTACCTTATTCATACAGTCATCTCCAGTCAGTATGTGTGCTTTGGGGACAGACTTGTCCAGCGGTGCTCCAAGCCTAGAAAACTGCTTGGTGCAGTGGAAGCATCCGCCGCTTCTCACCTATGCCAAACTGCTGCCAGGTTTCCTTCAACCCCAACGCTTGGAACTGAGGGGTGTAGTGAAGCAGTAGTGCGAAAGTGTCCGTGTCGTTGGAAACTACTATAACTCTCCTCTTGCACTGCTTGACACGAACGCCCCACTCCACCTGTACCACCGGCCTGGCGTCTGCCTCTTCAGTCCAGCTGTGCAGGTCCGCGATTTCTTCACTGCCAGCTGCTTTGGCTGGAAGCACCTCATCATCAGAGACGACAGAGTTGGCGATGACATGATTTCCTTCAGCTCGATTGCTCACCATATCTCGAACCAGCAGCTGAAGATTGTTTGTTCTTCTCAGATGCTCTGAACTTGTCAAGCTGTCGAGGGATGGGTGCGTCTGCGTTCATGCCAATAATGTCAATGGGCGTCACATCAACTCGCTTCATTCGCTCTCTCTTTTCAGGTAAAGTTCAGCGTTTGAATCTAACACCAGGTGAATGTAGTCCCACTCATGGCAGAGGCTTGTGGCTGATGTGATGACTGCAGTGACTACAGCACCGAGGGTAGAGAAATCTGCTAGCGGCATCTGTCACATCTTTGACATGAAGACTACCACAACATGACTGGGAAGAAGAAGTGACGTCCGATTCCATTGTGTGAGGTCCAGTTCAGATTCAATTTCACCAACGAGTGTTGACTTGTTGACATGAACGGGAAGATCACCAACAAACAGTGGAGTCACTGGCAGCAGATCTTGAGCAAGTATCTGCTTGATGTCCATGCTACGCTCCTTTGCAATGTCCATGGTTCTCTGTGCCTCCGCGAAGTCCTTGGATGACAGATCCTTCTTTTCTTTGAGAATGGTTGCTGGTGTTTTCTGTGGCTGTTCGTTGAACTGGGGCAGCTTCCTCTTTGATATGGTTGCACTCATTTTCTTGGTCTTCTCGACCAGCACCTCCTGCCTGTATGACTGGTAGACACGCTCGCCATTCTCGAGACACTTGAGCAGACGCTCAACCACTTGTCAATCAACAGCCAGCTTGGTCAGCAGGTGATGCAGTGGCACGGGTTCTTGAACCACCGCCGAGTAAAGATTTTGTCGCTCCGTCACAAAGTCCAGCAGCTTCTCCACGTTTTGATTGAATGTGACACGGCGAGTAGAGCTCAGTGCATGCCTAAGACGGCACTCTTTGTGGTTTATGGGGTGATTGGTGGTGAGCTGGTTGAGGAGATTGGTTATACACCCAATCTCGTGAACAAGAGTTCAAATTCTGCCACAGAATCGGCATTTCGTGTAGCTCCCACTACATAGTGACCTCCAGGACCCTTGGACACTGGCTGGATGGTCTGCCTGCTCAGCCTTCATGTCGCCTCCGACAGCACAGAACCAGCCTGGACGATCCTGAAAAACCCACTGGCCCATAGAAAAAAAGCCGATAGAGCTCAGGATGTTAACTCCAGCACCTTGATTTGCTCAAGATACGAGCCATAACGCAGGTAACTGATGTAGTCCATTTCTGCAAAGATCGGCATAGAGTCCTCGACAATAGCTACATATAGATCCCAGTTTCCTTCTCTGTTGGAGACAACAGCGTTTTTGATGACGGCGACCATCCGCAGCCAAACATCAAAGAATTAGCAGAGCTCAGACTTGGCCTCGCACTCCCTTCTCAAACTCCACAAAGTCCTGATGCAACTTCTCAACTAGTCCACTCCGGGTCTGGAACCCCTCTGGACAACGCATGTTTGCAGCAAGTGAAGTTTGCAGAGCCTGCACCTGCTCTAGTTCTGGATATGCAGTTTTGTCTTTGTGTTGCCAGAATATCTGCCACTGGAGCGACCGAATCAGGTCCTCCACAATCAGCATTCCAGTGAGAGCTCGGACATAATGGCTGCCTTTCAAAGCCGATTCGATCACGTCACGTCCAAACACGCCACATTCAACCAGCGCGTCGTCTAGGCCAGAACCTCGAAGCAAGAGTCCCATGCAGAGGAGCAGATCCTTGAACTGTGCTGTCTCATGCAGGTAAACATCTGCGGCCACAGCAAACACGCCTTCATCGCACCAAACTGCCATTGATACTTTGGTTCAGCTGTCTGCGACAACTTTAAAAGTTTGTGAGAGTGTCTGACTGTAGCACGCTCAGTAATGGTTCTTGGTACGACGGGAAGGAAGCCAACACGCATCATTGGCACTACTGCAGAACTAGACAAGTGTGTGCATTGGGGCCCTGATTTGAGGAGGGTCTCCTTCCGAGTCACCTTGGTGGATCAAACTGATCAAGAATTCCCTCTTGTTTGCTACATTCCGGGCAGTCTGCATGTCGAGTAGCGTCGTTTCCTTGTTTTCAGGACGCAATAGCATGTGTAGCGCAGGGCAGGTCGAAGTGCTGGGTTTGGCATGGGGAGGCAGCTTTGTTCGCAGAATTGGCTCAGCACGGCTCAGTCCTGTACTTGATACTGAAGGCTTCTGGAGGGGCTTGCTCACTGTGGCATCTTGGAACAGCACCAAAGCTGCATAGTGTGAACTTTCAGTTCCGGAGAGTGATGAGTTGTCCATGCCTCCCATAGCGTAATCCTCCCTGGTGAATGTACTGGCTGTAGGTGTCTCTCCTCCTTTTGAGCATTTCACCGCATAACTAGCCAGGAGACTGCGGGCAGATCTGATGGTCTGGCAACTAGCACTGGCACCAATCCTGTTGAAGGCTGTGAGAAGGCTTTTGCTGCGATCTCTAACGTGGTGGACATGGCCAAGCACCATATGCAGTGGAAGACGCTTCATCCCACTGTGAAGATTGTACAAGAGAATTTGAAACAGACAGTGCAGCTGTGTACTTCTGTGATCTCTCACCCAGTTCTCCTGTTGTCTCTGTGTGGGCTGTTGTTGCTGTGGAAGCTGTTCTACTGACTCACCTTCCTCGCTCTCAAGGGGCTGGATGAGCTCGTCTAGCTCTGTCGCACTGCTCCGGAACAGCTTGTGTTTTGGGACCTTGAACTGAGCAGCAAAGAAGCTGAGGAGAGGCTCTGGCATCATTGTTTTCTCCCGTGACGCCCTTCAAGTCAGTGCTGTCACAGAAGTTGTCCTGAAGACCAAAATCAACGTCCACGAGCGCTTCTCTCAACTTGGTGACAGCCTCTCTCATTAAGTCCTGGTTCTTGAGCTTGACAGCTAGCTCAGCAGCATTGTTGTCAGACGAAAAGAAAATGTCAGATTCATTTACCCTACTGTTTGGAGAGAATGTGACAGACTCTCCGTAATGGGTGTTGATCAGCTGTCTCACATCACGGTTTCTTAGAATTTTATGGCCAATCTCAATTTTTGGGATGTTTGGCAATATATAGGCCAGTTTTATTTTCAGCAGCCAAAACTGTTTAAACCTGACTCCCGTATATTTGAATTAAATTTAGATGTACTACATCTGTGATCATTGCTAAAAATCACAGGTTACAAATAAGGTCATCGGTATAAGAAATTACCTTGACCATGGCATTTGAAGGCCAATATGACCCCAAATGGACAAAATACAAGAAATGAACTCAGCACATCAAAATAAGTTGGATTAGAGGTATTACAAGTGTATATATTGTCAAAAACACAATAGTTAGGATTTTCACTGTGGCTGGTAGTGGCCATATTTGAATCGGACATCACACAAAAATGTACCAGGGTGGTGCTCGATCACCTCCGTTATTTTTCATGTCTAGGTGCCCCTTGACTCAAATCAAGCGAGAAATTCTCCTAACACCATAATGTACACGGGACTTATAGCCAGGTACTGGATTATATAGAGAAATCTGCGCTACCTACACGGGTAAAAAGAAAAACGCACTCCCAAAAGAAAATATAATCCGAAACACCCACCCTTGGGTCTCCCCCCTCCAGTCTATCTCACCACTCCTCTTTACCCAACCTAAAGTGCTACCACCCCACTCAACCCAAAGAAGATAAGAGGGGCATTCCTAGCATAAAGGATCTACTACGCAACACGGCACACACAAACAATATCAGAGATAAATATGTTGAGTTTTCTTAACTCCCAGCACACAGGAGCATGTGTCACATGTTGCATCAGTCACTTCCTTCAAAGGTAGCAAATCTTGGACACAAGTCCCGAGAGTCGGGCTACAGTTATCGTTGCACAAGCACACATACAAGGGCAAGGGGAGACAGGCCACACTCTCTCCAGCAACAGTCACACGACACGACACGAAGGGACTCACCGCAGGATCGGAGGACGAGAGTCCTTGCAGTGCCGCAGAAACCACGCTGATGCGGTTCACAGCCCGGGGATCCGGCGGGAGCCCTCCAATTGACGGCGATCCATGGCTGACGAGGCCTCGTGCAGGCACCCAGTGGGGGCTCCGATCTCGGCCGGGTTGACGTCAGCGGCCCAACGCTCCCAGGGCAGGAAGATGCAGAGAAGGTGGAAGATGTAGGAAGGTGGGGAAATGGGCAGGTGTCCAAAAGGTGGGACGAAGCACCAGAGGGAAGGTGAAGAAAAACCCTGCAAGCCAATCAAGGTCTGTATATAGTTTTCCGGAACATGAAGCTGTGTGGGGTATCTTATGTCACTATGCTAGGAGAGGTAAGCACTGTCAACCCCCCTTCTCTCCTTGCTAACTTGCTCTGCTTTACAGGGAAGAATTCTAATTTGCTATGTGTTGATTGTTCCTTTTTTTCTTTCTCCTTTATATATTCTGCTATTAGCCCCAAACCCCTCCTCTGCTTACAAAGTAAGGGACTGCAATCAATAAAAGAAAATTACGGGGAAATGATATCCAAACTCCACCTCTCTAATTCCTCTTTTCCCCTTACACATCATCACGGGAGACGAGTAGGGTGAACTACAGCATTCAATCACCCCCATTTTCAGCATGGCACGAATCTCATCCTTGAAGACATTTGTTTGGGAGTGAGGAAGGGGGTATTGCTTGACACACGGATAGGTTCATGTTGGTTCAGCTCCAGAGAACACACTCCCAAATTACATCGTAGTGGAACATCCGTCAACACATCCTGGAACTCCTCACAGAGAGCACTCAGTTCCTGGCGCCTTCCAGAGACAGGTCAGATGAGAACTTGACATCCCTCCAGGTCTCCTCTTGCTGTAGGGGCGGGTATGGAACTTGGAAGGTAGTGGGCAGATCCTCCACGACGTCCTCCACGACTACTGGAGCATATCCAGTCTGGCACCTTACCCTCCTTACGTATTTCTTCAGCAGGTTGGCATGGGTGAGCTATTCTTTACCCAGGATTGTGACAACATAGTCAAAATCGCCCACACGTTTGACCACGGGGGAAAGGTCCTGCCATGCCAGCTGTAACTTGTTACGCCATAGGGGCAATAACAAGAGCACCTCATCTCCTGGTTTGAACCAGCGCTCATGACTTTTTCGGTCATAGTATGTCTTGTATCTTTGTTGGGCTTGGGCCAGGTTCTGATGGGCGAGCTCACACGTGGACGCAATCCTATCCTTGAGCTTAAGCACATATTCTGTCTGGGTTTGAAGTTTGACGTGTCCACTGGTCGTCCTGTACAGCCATGGGCGTGTCATGTCCCAGCCTAAGCACCGTACGGCGCAATGGCTTGGGGACCACAAGCTGAGTCACTTGGACCTCGTCAGACTGGTACTTCCGATGAAGGATCCACTTGCATCGGATGAACTGGACACTGTGGTTCCTGGTCTCTCGGGCAGGTTTCCCAGCTAATTCTCGCAGGGCGTTCAGGGTTCGGTCCTTCTCTTGCAAGGTCCGCACCTTTTCAGGATCCATATTAATGGTATCATGCTGGGAGGGCGGTTTCAGGAGAGAGTTTTCAGTGCTTCCTGCTCCCTACAGGCCTGTGACCGGGTCATGACTCCTACGAACACTTCCAGCGGTAGTTCTGTTGACACCTGGCGGGTCGTGCCATCTTCGAAGGTCACCTCGTTGCCTATCAACAATGAGTAAGCCAGCTGACACATGACTATGGCCCACACAGTTCCCCTGACGTACAGAGTCGACACCTCAATGAGGACGTTGTCCCGAGTCGCACGGGAAACTCTCCTCTATCCCCAACACAACGCTGCTCCCTTGCCGTCAAGCGCCTGCCAGTACCCAGCTGAGCGTCAACGAAGACGGTGGTGGCTCCGGTATCTCGGATGGTTTCGACGATATCTGGACCACGGTGGGGAAAGAAGGACACACCGATTTCTCCAGTTTCTGTTCTCCATAAGAGAGACCTGTTTTCTCTCCCGGCACATAGTCCCAGCTTGGTTTTCCGGTTTGGGCAATCTCGCAAGAAATGGCCAGGGTCTCCCACATCCAAAGCAGGTCTTGGAGGTGGAAGCTGGCTTTGGTGGAGCTTCTTGCTTTTTCCCCCTTTGTAGGAGAGCGCTTGGGAGGTCCCCATGGAATCCACTGGTAAGTTCCGCCTGAATGAACCCGAGGGTGGAGCACGAAAGTGGCGACGGGCGTCAGCAAATGCCTCAGCTATCTTGATGGCCTCAGTGAATGTCTTGGGATAAGTCTCACCCAGCTTAAATTGTAACTCCTGGGACACGGAATTGGACAGCTGCTCCAGGAGTAAGCAGTCTTTCATGGGCATCTCTGAAGCTTCGAACCAGTATCCGACACGTCGAAGTCGTTCATTCATACTGGCGAAAAGTTTCTTCAGGCTCCTTCTTCATGGTTCGAAATTTCTTGCGGTATGACACTGCAGTCATATGGAATCTAGAACGCAAGGCCTTCTTAACTCCTCACATGAGGCTCTCGGGGGTTACGTTGATGTACGCCTCCTTGGCCTTCCCCGTGAGGCCACCTATAAGGTAGAGAGCCTTCTGTCTCTCGGAGAGTCCGTAAGTGGCGGCCATAGACTCAAAATGCTCGATGTAGGTGTCAATATTGTCCTGTGCGTGGTACATGGTTATTTTGATACTAGGCGCCATGCATGGTTCAGGAAATGGCGGGGATGGAAGTTCTACCTCGGAGGACCCAGGCGACAGCGCGGCTGCTCGCTCTTCAGGCTCTGAGTGTTGGCTGAGCTGCTCCAGAAGCTCCTGCCTCTTCTCCCGCTCAGCTTGCAGAAGCACTTTCAGATCAGGTACAGTCTCCTTCCTCTCCCTATCCACCCTTCTCTCCTCCATCTCCAGCTGCCATCTTCGTTCTTCTCGCCTCTCTTTCCTCCTTTTCTAGCCTCTTTTCCTCCATTTCCAACTGCCTTCTCCAATCTTTTTTCTAGCCTCTTCTCCTCCATCTCTAGCTGCCACCTTCGTTCTTCTCGCCTCTCTTTCTCCTCCTTTTTCTTTTCTCTCTTTCCTTTCTCTCCTGCTTCTCTCTTTCACGGCGCTCCTCATCGCGTCGGTAGAGGGCCTGCAGTTGCTCAGGAGAGAGACACCGGATACGACGGAGCATGCGGACGAGGTGTAAATCCTGGAGGGCCAGCAGGCACAGTAGACCTTTGGGGCGGAAGGCCTCGATATCCCCCCCCCCCAGTTCTGGAATGTGGAGCTGACTACCGCCTAAACTCGTCCTCCATCTCTACAGATATGCTGGTCTGTCCTGTGGCAGGTCGTGGCTAAGAGAATAGAACTGCAAGCTCTGGACGAATACACAGTCCGGGGTGGTCGGGCTGGTGGATGCTACGGTGGTTGTGGCTAGTCATGCCGGGTAGTATGCCTGTCACGGTGCGCTTGGCCCACTGGTGGCGAGTAAGTGGGCCGGTCCATTCGGAGTCCATAATGGTGTCTCAAACACTAAGGTAAACACTCACTTCACACTGGAGCTCTCTAAATTCCGGCACAACCCACAGTCACACGGAGGGGGTGGATGCACCTCACCCAACCCTAAGGTAATACGATGCAACAGAGATCTTAAGACGGGAGTTAGTCCTAAGGAGTGAATCTACCACACTCAGTACCGAGGCCCCATAAAACGAATTACACTAACTGGAAGGTGGGTAGAATTGCCGTCCTAACGGTAAATACCCAACACCAGCTCAAAATTACGGAGTACCTCGCTCCACCCTACGTAATGGCGAACAGGGGAAATTTCCCCGGACGCAAAGAAAAAAGAAAACCCACTCTGACAGGCCGACAGTGAGACCGCACGGGACTCTATCCTGAAGGTGTGAACTAAACAGTCACACTAACCTGAACCCGGAATACTTTTCCGCTACGGGAGTCGAAGCATGCCAATAGCCTGTCCTTGGGCTATGAAAGTGAAAAGCCCAACAAGAAAGAAATTGCGACAAGTAGTCCCCTCACGCAAATATCACTTTGAGATAGCTCTATCCAGTGCCAAGGAAAAAAAAAAAAAAAACACTGAATATGAGACCTGAAGATGGTGCCTTCTGCTTGCGCGGCCACTATGCCACTGAAGGCACTCCCTAACACCAACAACTGACCACACAGGGCCTACCAAACATGTGCCAGTAAAACTCCAGCACAGCTCTCAACAATCCTCTAACCAATGAAGGTCAGGACAATAGTAAGGGATTAAACGGACTCCTTACATCAGAAACACAACATAGCAAGTAAGATCTCGAGCAAGCCAACGAAGGCTATTTCACGATCGGCGAATGACTGCACTATTCTACCCCGATATCCAGAAAATGCGAAAGCAATCACTGCCAACGAAGGCACCAATTCTCGGAACAATACTTCGTTTCCTGAACACACTAATAAAACGCCCCCACTCACACAGTTTTTTTCACAGAAGAGATCGAATGCACACGTCGCTACACGGTAGGCGGCTCCCTAATTGACTAGGTTAACGCTACGGACCGGGAATCGGGTGCACAGAAGACGGCCGATTTCCCTATAACCCTTCAAACAACTGGCGCGAAAGTACGTGTCTGAACGGTATCAAAATACGGCAAAGCACGGCCTTTAGTTTCGGCAAACAACGCGCAAGAGGTCACGGCAAGTGTGCGGATTTCGGTCAAACTAACAACGCACAAGCGAGGCTACGGCGCCGTAAAAGATGAAAACCGAATCGCCAAGGCCAGGATGCCGGGAAGGACACACAAGGCGCTGTTCTGATTTCTAATGGTGTTATTACTTACGGCCCAGCCCGGCAAAATCTTTGGGGCAGTTACGGTAAACGCACGTCCTACTTGACCAACTCGGCAGCAGCCTTACCGTAAACAAGGTAAGGGAGGTCGCGCACACCCAGGGTAGAATGGGAACACTGGCCGACGACCAGGCCCCTACTTACACCTTACTGTAAAAGATCCTGTCTGGCAAAGCCAACCAACTCACAGATCTCACGCACTCACTAATACATAGATCTTTTTATTGCCCTAACAGACATCCCTACTGATGCACACACACACACACACACACACACACACACACACACACACACACACACACACACACACACACTACCTAGTGTGGGCTAAAGAAAATGAAGTTCCCTAACATCAACGAACTAACAACAGGGATACAACTATTGTAGGTGAGTGTAATCGAGACAGCAAGAGATAGCCTAAGCAATACAGGATAGCCCTGTTACTGATTATTCAGAGAACCCTGTCTCCTACTGAAGCGCGACGCGACTGACCCGATAAAGAAAGCCCTACACTGAGCCCGAAAAACAATTG
>JADBJO010000178.1:0-12500 GCA_016801955.1 Conus betulinus
AATCACTGAAAATTACATTTGGCAAAATCTTTATTCTAATCACTACTGGATCAAAGCTGATGTGCCTACTGCATTCGTCAGGTAAGCTTGCTCTTCTCAAGAGACTGCACTGGTCACCTCAGTAGGCAAGAATTTGAATAAAACAAAAACAAATCCCGATGTTTGTAGTGGGACACAATTTCTACTTTAATTAGCTTTCAGAAATTAGCGCTCGCCCGACAAAGAAGCTTTTGACTTCATCACAATGTGGATGACGATGTGAGTCTTTGAGGACCTATACTTCAAACTGGGTCCCATACATTTGAATACAACTGTTGTGACTGGAACCTCCAGGATTCTATCTTTGAGAACCATGGTGGAATTATGCAGTACACAGATGATATTCATGCTTAAAGCATGTGTATGTGTGTGTGCACGTGCGTGCGTGGTGTGCGTGCATGTGTGAATGTGTGTGTAGACTTGTTTGACATGAAGAGACAGACAGACAAACACAGAAAAAGAGACAGATGCACAGAGAGAGACACACACACACACAGATGATTGAGAAAGAGACTCAGAGAGAGAGAGTCCAGAAAGACAGACACAAGAGACACGTACAGACACAAAAAGACACAGACAGAGACAGAGTGTCAGAGAGAGAGACAGGCACAGACAGACAGATGGAGATAGACACACTGCACAAACAGAGGGAGACAGACAGACAGACACAGACATACAGAGACAAAAAGAATGAGAGAGACAGTGAGCCAGAGAGAAACAGACTGAGAGAACCATCGTCATCATTGGTCAGTTGAAGAGAAAGAATTTAAAACTATGGGTATGTAAGGACCAACACCATCCAGACTAAGTACACAAGATGATATTCTTCATTTCTTCATTTATGGGCAGTCAAAAGGCAACCAGTTTCTTTTTCTACAAAAATCAATATAATTCTACCACAGAGCTTCACAGTGCGAGCAACATTTTCTCATAACTTGGTTTAAAAGTCCACCTACCATGTGGTACAAAAGTTCTCATGCAGTTAGTTGTTTCTTTTTTTTTTTCACTTACTTTGATTTGCTTCTTACTATGTATGGATTTTTTTTCTTGCCCAAAGGGCTGGATGTAAAAAAAAGTATTCATCCTCAGTCCACTACCCTCTTAAAATAATAATTTTTTTTCCCGTTAGCTTGTTAATGAGTTGTGGACCTTGTCTGGATGCTGGTGGGGGGTACTGGATGACCCAGTAACATCATAGCACAGAACCTCTTAGCATGCTTTCTGCTGTGGGCGGCTGTATTTTCTATGTCAATTAAATGTTAGTCTGATGAGAAAGTGGCACTACTATCTCTCTCAATGAGGCTGGACCATATGACAATGGTGTGATGAATTCAAAGTAAGGATAATGAGGTTTGTCTTCCACTCGTTACTTTCTCATTTCTTGTTGTACAAAAACATAATAGAATGTAAACATGCTTTCATTTTTTTTTTTCTTTTTGTTTACCCGTTAGCCGTCTTTCTTATAGACAATTACACCCACATTTTGAAAGTTCTTGATGAAAATGTACAACAACAAATGTTGAATGCAGACCCAATATGGTCCCTCATGATTGGCTGGGCTATGTACAACATGAATAAGCATGAATTGTTTTGCTCTTCTCAATGATACCAACACCACCCTATCTGCCGTAGTCATCAGCTGACATTTTAAGAAAAATACAAAAGTGGGCGAACATTGTATCAGACATGCATGCCTGGAGAGACTGACTGCGAGTACATGTGCCTGGGACTCGTACCACATGCACGAGACAGAAATATCTTTGTTCACTTCAACTGCCAGTTTCTGTGTAAAGGTCAAACACATCACTGCAGAATCTTACACTAACAGAAACAACGAGAATGTACTGTGCAGAGGTGAAAATGGCATGAATCATGTGATGTTTGCTGTGAATGATGACTGCAATCTAACACCAAGCTGTACATCATCTCTATTTTTTTTCGTTATATTGTATGGCTCTATATATTTAACTGTTCACATCACAATTTAACAGGGCCAACCACAGCACCAAGAATCAAGAAATAAAAGTACGCCTGACAAAACCCGTTATTTATCTTTCATTTCCATACATTGTCTTTTATATTTTTGGTGGTGAGTGTGTGTAAGCGTGTGTTGAAAGTTTGCGCTGTTACGGAGTAGCCGCCAGCGTCGGCCGCCATGCGCGCGTCTCGCTCCGATCACTGCCTTTCGTCGTCTGCTATGCGCTCGGTGGCACCGTTAGTAGTTCTAAAAATAGTATGCTAAACAGGAAGAAGAGTCATCCCCGTAACGTCTCGTGTGCGAAGTGTAGGCATTCAACGGAAAATTCAGAGTGAAAAAAACCGTTTTTAAAATGTTTCATGTAAAATTTCCAGAATAAAACCAAGAGCGACATTTATACTTTTACACTCACGCAAATCTTCAGGGTTTAAACTATATTTGAGTAAAAATTTTAAGTTTGTTCAAATGCCGCGGAGCGCAAAGCTATGAAACAAGCCGTGGTGCAGCTTCGACGTCGACACGAAAATTGAAATGGCGCTAAGTACAAGACGGCATGCGACCCGTAAATATTAAACGGAATCTCTATCGAATATCGACGAGTCGTCTTCAAACCACGCCGTTCCGGCTATTTTGAATGGTAAGTTGCAACCTTTTCCGTCAGTTTTACATCACGATTTAACTATATTACTGTCATATATTTTGAAGATTACTTTTTTTTTGTTTGACGACCGAAACATCAGACCGGAGTAATGGTGGGGTCGTGCTGATGAGAGGAGTATGTGTTTTGTATTTTACACCAAATTAAAACTGCTGCTTAGATTCCATGGATATGTTACAGGTGTAGTTTGTATGACTTCAAGGCTTATTTTCTGTTGATTTTTTTTAACCAGATCTTTCCTGTTCGACTTAAATATCAAATTTTATTAGGTCACGTGACCGTGCCCAACGACGCTTTTGAGGCCCTATGTCGAATGAACAGCTGAAACTAGCACAGTTCCAGTAGGAAAATGTATAGAATATTAGATCTAGTTGCAAAGTGAGACGACTGCAGGCGGAAATCTAAACAAATCTAAAAAAAAAAAAACGTTTGTGAACAAAAAAAAAAAAAAAAAAACGTCGACAAACGAATCATGTGTTTTGTCTTGTGATTCGTTTTGTCACATTTTTTTTGGGCAGTTCGCAAACATTTATTTAAGCTTTGTACAGAATATTAATTTTGTGCCTGTATTTCCTTTATCAAATAAATCAAGCAGAGATTCTAAAACACTTGTCTTATGCACTCCATTGTCATTGGCGGTTATGGTGATAATGTATGTATGTGTGTGTGTGTGTGTGTGTGTGTGTGTGTGTGTGTGTGTGTGTGTGTGTGTGTGTGTGTGTGTGTGTGTGTGTGTGACTGAATGGAATGGATTAGCTATCATCATGATTTATCAATTAATGACAACCCTAACTCAATTTATTTATTACTTTTTTTTTCAGGTGCTCCAAACTGTGCAGTTAGTGTCTGCTACAACGGGCATTGTTCTGGTCAACATACACTGTAACAATGGCCAGTCTACACAAACTTTCTCTCCATGACTAAGAAAGAGCCAGTGGGCTGTTAACCCACATTTGACTGTTTTTTTCTCCAAATGTTTGAAAATTAATCAAAAAATGAAAATACATCAGACAAAATCTGTTATTCATCTTTCATTCCATACACTGTCTTTTGTACTTTTGATGGTGATTGTGTGTCAGCGTGTGTTGAAAGTTGGTGCTGTTTACTGATTAGCTGCGAGCCTTGGCCAGCATATGCACATCTCACTCCTATCCCTTCCTTTGGTTTTCTACACTGTGCTCGTCCGGATATTTATCAATTCTAAAAATGTATGCCAATTAGAAAGAGGAGCAATTCTTCAGGCTTTCAACTACAATAAGTAAACTTTAAGTTTGTCCATTCAGTTCCTGCTGGCAAGGGGGTATGGGGCCAGGGTAAAAACTCAAGGGGTGTATTTATTTTGTAATGGCATTGTTATATTCAGTATTTCTTGGCAATCATATATATAAGTTTCACTTATATATGGAAAGCATAGGCACTGGAGAATTAGGGTGGGAGGGAGGAAAGGGGGGGGGAGAGCGAGGAGGGGAGGGGGAGGGGGGGGGGGGGGGGGGGGGGGGGGGGGGCAAAGTTTCTTGCTTTTTAATCTTCTGAGCATTACTTTTGGTACAAATGTCAATCATATGTTTTCATAAGATCATGCCAAGCAGAGATATTTAATTTGTATACGTAATGTTTACATGGCACACAAGAAGTTAGGTAAAAGGGTGGGGGTGGGGGTGGGGTGAAGGTGGTAGGGGGGGGTGTACAATTGTGCTGACATGCTTGAATGTCTTCTTATTGGATAGATCTTGTAATCCTGATCATTTTGATATAAGTTACATGCTTGTATGTCAATTGAAAGCAGGGATGTGTCATTTTATAACTTGTTTTGGTTGCCGATATGGGAAGAAAAAAGTCAAAATGAAGATTTTGGCATTTTTAGGAGTGTGGTAGTCGGACTCTGCAAGAGCCTCAGGTCTGAAAAAAAATTCAGTGTATATTACAAGTAGTTGACATCAATCACCCATAGTTTCAGACATGTCACTTGCCAAGACTCCTTTCCTGCGGCACCGGTCGAGGCTGAACCCTTCCCCGACGCTGCAGACTTGGGTCGCCGACCACGCTTCCGGGGTTTCTTAGGACCTAAATGATTGAATCACACTCAAATCAAAAGTCATTACTTATAACAGTGATAAATCTTATGCACAAATGGGCGTCTCTGATGCATAAACTTCCCATCTGAGGCACTGGAATTCAGGCCAGTGCGTCACAAAATCGTACCAAAATTTACCGTGACGCACTGATTTTCTCCTGCATGCATTACAACTCTGAGCAGCGTATCACGCAAAAGGGCTTTGATCTTATCCGCCATGATCAAAGTTAAAAACATAAATTTCCTAACATTTTAGAATGTTCTGAATCTATGAACACTTCCGCTTGAGAACTCTTCTCTACTGAGAACCAACAAGAAACGTCAAAATAATGCAGGCCTATCCAGTCTATGATTTGACCACAAGAACACGTGATTCAGCCATGTGGGAAAAGCATGGAAAACCATAGGAATTTAGGCTTTTCAGAATCAAAATCTGACAGTTCAGCTGTGGCTCATGGGTGATACTGATAATCCAGCGAATAGAACAAAAGTCGAACGATCTATGCAAAATGACCATTTCTGATCATTAAAATGGCTCCGTTCTGGACGCGCAAATCTGTTGCTCACACTCACAGAGCAAGAATGGACAGTCCACACAGTTTCGTCGTAGGTTCCACCGGACTTCGATAATAATTGCATGGCGATTCAAATTAGGTCATACTGCAAAATACTCCAACATTGAAGGAAATGGTTTGCGTAGTGGAAATTCTGTGATGATAATCGAAGAGGACATCCCACAAATCAAGTGTCAATGTTAAAATCCTGATAGTGTAGGTGCTCACATTTATCTATGTTAGTTGATAACACTTTAGAAACATAGGAACACAAATATGAATAGACAATATTTAGCACTGTCTAGAATGAATTATTAACTTTATTATAAACATCTCTTTTTCTAATATTATTTCTATCTCTATTATAAACACCTCTTTTCTAATATCCCTTTCTCAGTGCATTTATATGTTTGAGCCAGTGACAGCACGCTCTGTGTGTGTGTGTGTGTGTGTGTGTGTGTGTGTGTGTGTGTGTGTGTGTGTGTGTGTGTGTGTGTGTGTGTGTGTGTGTGTGTGTGTTCACTACATTTTCTGGTAGTTATTAATGGGGACCCCCTAAATATTTTTGTGACCCCCTGAAAATTTGGAAGTGAGTTTTTTGTACCAAGTCTGACCCCCTGATTTTTAGGAAATAATTATCACTGTGTAAAACTCCCTTAGTACTGAACCATTCCACCGGTAAAGCTTATGTCCTGCAAGGGTATGTTCATAATTTCACATGCCAAAACAAGTGCATGGAAGAGCCTTTTCTGTGCAAAATACTTTTGCATGAAATACCTTTTACAAAACACTCAACACTGACGAAATATGTTTTGTGAGGCTAAGGCCGCTGGTTACCGTCTCGTCTTGAATCAGACAAATGTATACAAGCCCACTTCAAAAATCTTAACACGAACTTGCTTTGTTTCTGATCTTTTTAAACCAAAGTTCATGGCAATAAGCCAAAAGCAGCAGTGACCAAAAAAAACCAGGCAGTGGACTCTCTCAGTTTTATGAACCAGTTAAACAGTAGGCAGAGCACAGCCAATGTTCAAACCTGGCATTTCCTTTTACGTGTGCAGTGCCTTGAAATAAACAAAACATTTACCCACAGTTTAAATACCATTCTGCACCCACGTCTGAATGGCACATTTTAATGGCAATATTGTTGTTCGACACCAGCACAAAAACTTACGGAAAAATAATCTTATCACTGTCTGATGTACTTTTGCTTCACAAAGTTGACACACGCCCAAAAAGGTAACTAAATCTGACAATGTACAATTTCATCTATGAACTGCAAACTGTCAAGTTACAAAATGAAAAAACAAACAAAAGAAAAATCAGATGGCTAGACTTATCAACTACTACACAAACCACTCACGTGAATACTGTTTGAATTGATCTGAAACAGTCAAAATCACACACTGCAAAAACATTTGCCATGTCATTATCCCCATGCAGCAGTGATTCAATCGAACTGAATGTTACTTTGAAAAAAAAAAAAAAAAAAAAGACAGAAACTCTGCTCTCTCTCCAAAATTCCTGACGAATTCTAAATCCTATCGAGGGAAAATGACCACATGAAGATCATCCTTACCTAGGAACCCAGAAAATGCCCTTTCTATCGGCATGTTGTTTTCTTTCCTCTGTGTGCCTCTCTCTGAAGTGTTGGTCTGTGTGCTACTTTAGAGACATTCAGAGGCACTGAATGTCTCAGCAACAAGTAAGCCAGGCAGACATGCTTTTATGTTGCAGTATACACCACTTCACTGACTAATAACCATCCACCTACTGACCAACAGCAGAGTTCCCCCATCTAAAAACACTCACAGCAGCAGACAAAAAAGTTAATCCGCATCAAATATTTTTCCTAGAATCTTTTCAGTATCTTTTATTCATGTAGTCACTTTTTCGTGAACACTTCATGACTTTCAAAGACAACTGCATAATCATAATCAATTTATACAACAGTGGTGCTGACAGTTGTCCACAACAGGCAAGCTGTTATAAAATACATTGCAAAATTTTATCAACCTTATAATTCATATCATGCAAAATTGCTAAAGGAACAAGGAACGCTGCCAGAATCCAACACACGCCTGCATCCTGTATTCAAAACTTTGGTATGCATGTATCTGCTGTGACATCACATGATAAAATGAAAAATCAGCAGCAAGTATGCCCACCTGTAGAAGTGCTGTTTTTCATCACCCTGGACTGGACTTCCAGGTAGAGGAGCTGAATCAGCTGGCAAGGCATCTCCATTGACAAAGAAATCGGTGATGCGGAACGCAGCAGCTCTGTTCTTTAACATCACTTGAGCCATGGTTCTTTCATCAAACCTCTCACCTGTGTACCAATAATAAACACATGATACATTTTACTGACTTGCAAAAAATGAAAAGATCATTACCATTTGATGTATGGAGCATCAGATCCATATGATGTCTTTCATACAGATTAAGAGAGAGAAAGAGGGAGGGAGAAAGAGAAAGGTAAACTTCCAGCGTTTGATGTTCCTTCACACTACTGCATTTTTCTAACGGATCACCTAAAAAACAAAACAACAACAAAAGCAGCTGCACCACTTTCACTTTTGAGACATTTTAGGGCAAGATTCAGTTTTGCTTTCAGTTCTGAGTTGTGTCAGGATTTCGATTCCCCTTAAGATCTAGTTTCATTTCAACTTCCAACCTTACTATGTAATTCCTGATTGGGCAAGTTTGAAAGCATGGCAATGTAAAGAGAGCTCTCAACTGGATTCTAGTTGCAGATACTCTTGTAATGATTTTTTTCTTTCTTGTATAATTTATTTCACTGGCCATTACTCTAGTCATGTTATAGTTACTAATCAGATCATAACATTAGCATGCAAATTACCTGCATACCTAATAATAATGAACATTTGCACACACACACACACACACACACACACACACACACACACACACACACTAATCAGATCATAACATCAGCATGCAAATTACCTGCATACCTAATAATAATGAACATTTGCACACACACACACACACACACACACACACACACACACACACACACACAGTTGGATGACAGACAATCAGAACTGTTGAGTGAGAGAGCAAGTTTGTTCCATGAGGATATGGCCTGGAAAGCAAATGAACATTAGGCAGCAACTTAGGTATGAAAGCAAGGGATGTGGAGATCAACTGCCCAAACTGGATGAATAATTGTTGCATTTGACAATGAGACTTCATGCTGCATGATCCAAATAAATTACATCAGCTGCACATACTATAATATAACTAAGGGTTTTCAGCATATCAGGTAGAGGTTTTGAAAACTTTAGAGAGATAATTAATTATCAGTTAAGACAGGCTCTCCATCACCCAATAATAAACAGTTACCTTTTTAGACAACCTTCCATCAGTTAAGTTTGCAAATAATGAGTGTTTTTTTTTTCCTTTTAAATAAGTTCCTTCGTTCACCTAACAAGGAAAATGGTCACAAGTTTCCCTGTGATCTCATTACAAACAAAAAAATAATCACTTTAAATAAAATTTATAACTTACACAGCTGACCAAATACAAAACTGTTTTATATTAAAATACCATCGAAGAGCTGTTCCTCCCCTTCTTTCCAATGATTATAACTCAAACTGAATTTCAAATAGAACTATAACTTTTTTCTGGTAACATGCCTAGAACAGATGCGACAATCTCATGACTCTACCATTGAATCTTCAAACTTCATCAGTTAATGTACTCTCTTCGTTTCATTGTTTGAGTTGCTGAATCACATGCTGTAGATTTCAAAACATCCCCCTCTTCCCTCTGACAGCTTGAACCAAAAGGCCAATTCACACGTAATTGAAGTTCGGTCTGCTTTTGGTATGCTGTCTGTACTGAAATAGAAATAAGATGGTTTCATTTTCCTTAATTTACAGTGAATAACACATGGTGTGTTCAAGCAGATAGGTTACAAGTATTTCAACAACAACAAAAAATCATTCTGCAGTTTAGACGTCATACAGTGGATTAAAAGAGAAAAGATCTCGGACACATTACTTTTGCGATGTCACAAAGGCAGTACTGCAGTTGGCAATATGTTAGTAATATAATAGTATGTTGTCTGCTAACATGAAATTCAAAACTTCTTTAAAGGGGGTCCCAGGCTGCATCTAAACTGTAAACAGTAAAATGTGTGGATCAGGGAATGCACTTATCACAGCTGACAATCATCATGTGTCTTGTCTGCATGGTCGTCACCTGCTTTTCTGTCCTGGTCATGTGATTAAGGAGGCAGCAAGAGTGACTTGCTGTTCTAACTCAAATATCAACATATATAGTAAGCCTATGAGCCAAAATTTCGGTGGGTGGTTCAGCTGCAGAAAGGAATCTTCTTTGCCTTGTGAAGCACCACTTTGGGAGTTCTTGAGTGGTATCGAAAGCACTGGTCTGGGTTAAGATTCATCTTTGCCAGTTAAAAAAAAAAAAAAAAAAAAAAAAAAAAACAACAAAATCTAATATGGGCTGGTTAAACCAGTTCCCCCAGCTTGAATACTGAGATGGCGGGAAAGGGCAGATGTCTTCTACTGTGTGCTGTAGCAAAATTTCAAGAAATCCCATTCCACCTGGTCACTGTGTGCCAGAAGAAATGGATGACATAAATATTAACACAAGTAACTAGCGCAGCAGTATCTTGTAAGTTATGAAGCTGGCTACTTAAATGGAAAAAAGCAGAAGCATCAAGTTGAATAAAATGCAAAGAATGCATTTGTCATGCATTTAGACAACTAAGAACTTAAACATAAAAAAATCTTTCATCATAATTCTAAGTTAGATAATAATTTTTTTTTGAGAGAGAGGTTTAGTTACCGCTAAGGACACAAACTGACAAAGTACAGGACAACTAGGTGTTTTGTCCTGTACTTTGTTCTACTTTGTCTGTCTCCTCGGCTGTAACTGACCCCTCTCTAGTCTCTTTCTAAATTGTGCTTCATTTTCTGCCCTCAAGTCACTCCTCTTTAAAACTAAATAACAAATGACTTTCAAAACATTTTCATTTGATATTCAAAGATCACCTATTTTTTTTTCTTTGGGTTACTCAGTATAAGGAAGTCTGTTGGCTTGCGCGAGAGCGTGTGTGTGTGTGTGTGTGTGTGTGTGTGTGTGTGTGTGTGTGTGTGTGTGTGTGTGTGTGCGTGCATGCGTATGTGTGCGTGTGTATATGTGTATGTGTGCATATGTGTGTGTGTGTGTGCATGCATGTGTGTGTGCATGTGCATGCGTGTGTGTGAGTGTGTGTGTGTGTGTGTGTGTGTGTGCATGTGTGTGTGTGTGTGTGTGCATGCGTGCATGTGTGCCCATGGGTGCATATGTGTGAAAGACAGAGAGACAGGCACAGACAGGAAGAGATATATATATGTAAAAAGAGTGAGAAAGACACAGACAGACAGAACAACAGACAGAGAATAAGAAAGACTCTGAGAGAGGGGGCAGAGAGACAGACAGACAGACAGACAGACAGAGAGACAGAGAGAGAGAGAGAGAATGTGTGTCGAGTAATGTCATGGTTGTCTTTTGATGAAAACGAATGGAAACAGAGTATGAAAAGCTGCTGAGACTTAACACTCATACACATTAAGACATATGGTGAAAGCGTTGGGAATCAGTGGCCCTTTAAATTTGTTTCCCAGGAGTCTCAAAACTCTAGCATTGCAAACCTGTGGGGATGGGGGGGGGGGGGGGGGGGGGGGGGGGTCATGGGACCCCTTTAAGTTAAAATATAACAGCCAAGAGGAGTTCTGTGCATCCATCTAAAATGGCAATGCTTGGAAATGCCCATCCATCTAGAAGTTGCTTGTCTGAATCCTGGCAGAGCCAGGAGAAAAAAAGAAATTCTTTGAAGTCTAAGAGTAGGATTAAATCAGTAGATGTCTTGACCTGGATGTGGATGTGTTCAGGAAGGGAAGGCTTTCTTCTCTGAAGGCCTTCTGCTGGTCAACTCTCCAACAAGTATTTTCCTACAGGCTACTTGATCTGGCATCTATAACCCTCATAACCTTTTGTAGTGTTATAATCTTCAGCTGGTTGAAGGCGGACATTTGTGAAAGTAGATGACAGATTATTTTTCATTATTCTTCTACAGGTCACAACCAGGGCAAATAGTCGCCGTTGCGTCCGTTATTTTAACATCCGCAGACATACCTTTCGAAAATTTCTCCCTCTTTTTCGTACTGTTTACTAAATCGGCGTCTGTGATACTCACTTCATGTGTTCATGATTCACATTTTTTGCTTTGTTTTCAGTGACGCTTAGCAGTTCACTGTTCACAAGAATCGGACTGACAGGCTGCGTTTTTCCTCAAAACGTCATTAAGAGCATGTGTCCGTACGTGCCCAAAAAAGCAGTCGGTTAACATGAATGCTACAACAACCCAAAAAAACTTCAATCTTACCACGCTGATGACTTCGATAATATCTTCGCTTTCACAAATTTCTCATCCCTGAGTTTGAAAGTCGGGTTAGCAATGCCTTGCTGAGAGCCTTCTTTTGATTGGATGACTTTCAAATCTCGTTATAGAATTCGTTTAATAAGAGATTTACTAAATATACATTTACGTCGATTTATTACTATCCAAATATTTCACACCATCAGGCCGAGAATATGATTGACTTTACCTCTGACTTATGTCAATGTTAATCGCACTTGTCAGGAGAAAGACTTTTCTTTCATATTGGTTATGTACCATACGTGCAAAAACATCAGTATCATCGTAGTGGCGCGTCAGGCCAGGGAGCAGTTCAGGGTGCGTACCTGCACCCCGTGAGATCTTTGTGCATATACTTCTCTGAAGACTTTGTGCAGTCAAGTTCTCTCTAGAGTTTCCTACCCAGACAACAAAAAAAAAAAGAAAAAGAAGCTATGGATGAATCGCACAATAACTGAGATGGAAACTTGGAACAGAAGGTGTCCTCTGTGATACTGGCACTGGTAGGAATTCAGTTGAAGAATTCTGGTTCCTTTCGACGACTGAAAGCTAAAGGCAGGAACCGCAAAAAAAACGGCGTCATTAAAATCTTGCATGAAAACCGCGGACAGTTAAAACTATGGCATATCTTCCTGTTTGAAAGCAGGTGAGAAATGACAATCCATTCACAGTTAGTGCAATGCTCAGCTGAACATCCTTTCCACAAGCTAGTAGAACAAGGAATTCTAAAGGTGAAATCTATGT
>JADBJO010000178.1:20000-25000 GCA_016801955.1 Conus betulinus
GGCCACTACCACTTTTTAGGGTATCTTGTTTGACTTTATTTTTTCCAATAACACGGCACTGCACCCACCCAAACTTACTTAATTTGGTTGCATGCCTGATCAATCAACTTGAATTTGATCAGAAATCAACTCAGTCTGTGTCATGCACATCACAGCGGTGAACTGAAATGTGCACATACTGCACGAAAAAAGGGTGCAAATCAAACAGGCCTGTGCAACAGAGCACATCTGAACTGCAGAATACTGCAATGCACGTGCAACCCATGTCTTATCTGAACACAGGTCAGCCAGTTTTGAGAGACTGGTGGGCATTTATGCCTGTGTTTACGGCACTTTTGCAACCATGCCTCGGAGACAACGACTGAGTCAGGATGACCAAGGGCGGGCAATTGCGTGGCTTCAGGAGGGCGTGGGGGTGCGAGAGGTTGGTCGTCGACTGTCAGTCGCCCATTCAGTCATTCAGACTTTGAGAGACCGCTTCAACCAGACAGGAAGTGTTGCTGAGCGAAGACGTCCAGGACGCCCAAGGTCCACCTCCAGGCAGCAGGACAGGTTTGTTGTCCTGTCGGCTCTGAGGCAGAGAACGGCCACTTCCGACACACTCAGGGGGCAGCTGCAAGCAGCCGGCAATGTCACCGTCAGTGACCAGACCATTCGGACCGTTGAGAGAGGCACACCTGCGCGCTCAAGACGACCAGCCGTCCGTCCTGTCCTGACACCAGCTCACCGTGCTGCTCGTTTGGCTTGGGCCCAGCGTCACTTAGCATGGACCAGAGATCAGTGGGCAAGAGTATTGTTTACTGACGAGTCCCGCTTTGCCTTATCATTTCATGACGGCAGGAACCGTGTCTGGCGGCGGCAAGGAGAACGCTATCACGATGGTCTCGTGAGCGAGCGTGATCGCTATGGTGGTGGGATCCATATGGTGGGGAGGGATGGCACGGAACTACAGACCCCCCCCCCCCTGCACATGGTGCAAGGCAACCTCAACGGTGTGGGCTACAGGGATGGCATCCTGCAGCCCCTTGTGCTGCCAGCGCTGCAAGCTATTGGACCAGGCGCGGTACTTCAAGACGACAACGCCAGACCTCACAGGGCTCGAGTCGTCAACAACTTTTCTTCAGCAGCAACACGTGATCCACATGGACTGGCCAGCCTGCTCACCGGACCTTAATCCAATCGAGCACCTATGGGACGTGCTGGGCCGGCGACTTCGAAGCAATCATCCCCCCCCGTTGACCTCAACCAGCTGTTCCAGTTCCTTGAGCAGGAGTGGCAGGCAATACCCCAGATGACTCTGAGGACTCTGACTCAATCCATGAGGCAAAGGTGCATCGCGTGCATCCACGCAAATGGCGGACACACACGTTACTGACTGTGTTTTTTGTGTATCTCTGGCGTTCTGACTTTTGAAAAGATGTAGTGGACTTGAAAGTGACAAAACATGCTGTTCAAATCAATTTTGTCATTAATCTGTGTCATTGGTGTTTTGATTAATGGCTATATGGTTCTCAAAAATTGAACAGAAGTTCAGACCATAGTCAATCACCAACCCAGAATCCTTTCAAGCATATGTTATAGTGGAGATCTATCAACCTGCATCATCCTGCACGCTGCGAAACTGCCCAAATATATTATACAGGAGACCTGTTGATGCGGAGAGATCAACCAACATGACAGTACCCATCCTGCATGCCACCAGAGCCAGATAGTTTTTGCTAGTTTATCTCAGATAGGCATATTTTTCAAAACACATGCAAGGTTCCAATAATGAAAATTTACTGCCAAGTCTGATAACTTTTCCTCAAAAGCACACTCTTGTAACATTTAATGAACTATCATTTCGTGTAAAAAAAAAAAAAAAAAAAAAAAAAAAAGTCTGAAAAATCTTATTGATTACTACATAAACATTCTTTGATTCCTTGTTTTCAGAGCTCGGTTGCTGAACTTTTTTTGCCTTGAGCATAGACTGACTCAGCTAATGCCTTGGCCGTGTCCGACGTGTTAGAAGTCCTGCGACATGTTCCAGTCTTTATGCGCTTTTATCGTAACTTCATAGTCTGAAAACGGATGTCGTTCAGCCGACAAACGAAGCTGTGCTCCTTGCAACTTGCCGCAATGACAGGACTTTGACCAGAGACCGCAATAGTGGTCATTATCTATTCGTTTCTACTTATATCATAATAACAATCTGCATTAAACAGTGATAGTTGTGAAAAAGCAGCAGCATCAGCAATAAAACAAACAAACAACACACACAAAAAATCCACCACCTACACACAAAGTGATGATGATGATGATGATGATGATGATGACAGGCGCAGTTCCAAATGAATTTAGCCCAAAGCGCCGTGTGCTAACCCAACACGAACGCTCACGTCAACATGTGCATTCACACTAACAGACTAATGACACTACTACTACTACTACTGCTACTACTAATGATAATAATAATAGATAATTTTGAAATTCATCAACTGAAATAATCTACAAATTAATTAACCAGTGTGTTTTATAACACAGAATATTGGGATGGATGAATGAATATCAAGATGTATATATATACTTACAAATCAAACATAGTAGCAACTAAAATTGACACAGGAGTCATTTTTTCTACGGGAGTCAATATTCTCTGTAACCATGGGAGTCAATATTCTACAGAAGGAGTCAATACTCTCCGTAGAATATTGACTCCAAAATCTGTAGAAAACTGAATGGTTCATTTTTCTCCGGAGAAAAAAAGAACCGGGGAGTCAAATTTCTAGGGAGTCAATATTCTCCGTAACACCGACATTACCGCCACAGAAAAAAACCTAGTGTTAATGACGAGCTCCTGACCACTTCATTCGCCCATTTCAGATCTGAGTGGCCTGCATCAACAACGATGATGTGGCGAGTGTTCGTCAGGGGAAAATAAATCGATCGCACGCCTGCCCAGTTGTCATGGAATTTCAGGCCAGATTTTAGTTTTAGCAGTGAAGTGTGCGTGCGTGCGCGCGCGCGCGCGCGCGCGCGCGCGCGCGTGTGTGTGTGTGTGTGTTGTGCGTGCGTGCGTGCGTGTGTGAGTGTGTGTGTGAGCTTTAATATTTAATTGATAAGATGCGGAAGTAGGTTGTGAGTATATGTGCGCGCGCGCAGGCGCGCGGATGCGTGCGTGCGTGTGTGTGTGTGTGTGTGTGTGTGTGTGTGTGTGTGTGTGTATGTGTGTGCGTGCGTGCGTGCGTGCGTGCGTGCGTGCGTGCGTGCGTGCGTGTGTGTGTGTGTGTGTGTGTGTGTGTGTGTGTGTGTGTGTGTGTGAAAGAGAGAAACAGACACACAGACAGAATAAGAATGACAAAGCAGTGAGGGAGGGAGGGGGAGGAGGCAAACACACACACACACACACACACACACACACACACACACACACACACACAGGGAGAGAGAGACAGACAGACAGACAGACAGACAGACAGACAGACTGACAGACAGACTGACAGACAGAAACAGAAACAGAATGTGTGTGTGTGTGTGTGTGTGTGTGTGTGTGTGTGTGTGTGTGTGTGTGTGTGTGTTAGGAGGCAGACGCAGATGGCGTTTGACAGCGTTGTTTGTGCAACACCACCCACTGCGATTAATCAAGAAAGGGCCGATTGATGTCACAGGGACCCCATGTCTCTTCGCTTTGTCCACACACGCCCGTTTTTACAGCGCTGCCTCGCTAGCTTCCACGATGGCCGGGTGACCTGTATAGGGACGCCACAGTGGCGCAGGCTATCATGAATCACACACACACACACACACACACACACACACACACACACGCACTCTCTCTATTCTCTCTCTCTCTCTCTCTCTCTCTCTCTCTCTCTGTATTTAACTCACTGTGCCTGACGCGCCTCTTCTTTCTGTCACGCGACGCCTTTTTAGATCGTAACCACCAGCCCCCAGCCCCCTACCCTCCCCCCTCCCTACCCCCCCCCCCCCCCCCCCCCCCCCCCCTCCCCTCCCCAACCACCTCCTCCCGCTGTTTAGTTTTCTATTGAAGACTTCTGCTGTGGGCTAGTGATTATGTGGACTACAAGATGGGTGAACCAGCCCAATGTGTGTTTTTTTCTCGTTGCCACCAGCCTCCCCCCCTCCCTCTCCCCCTTCCCTCCCACCCCTCCCCCGCTCTCCTCCTGCGCTGTTTTTAGTACTATTGAAGACTTCTGTTTTGGATTGTGGTTACGTAGACCACAAGATAGGTGGGGCAGCTCAATGTGCTGTGTTCTCGTAGCCACCAGTCTATCCCCTTCCCCCCTCCTCCCCTCCCCCCCCCCCCCCCCCCCCCCCTCCCGTTCCTCCCTGCTGTTTTAGTTCCATTGAAGACTTCTGTTCGGGATAGTGATTATGTGGACTACAGGATGGGTGGACCAGCCCAGTGTGTCGTTTTGTCGTAGCCACCCGTTCAGTTTCAGCGAAAACAAAAATCCTTAAAAATTAACAAAACAAACAAAACACGTTAAGTTTGGGTTACATATAGTACAACAACAACAACAAAATGGCAACAATAACGACAACAACAACAAAAATGGCAACAACAACGTTAGCAACAACAACCACAACAGCAACAACAACAACAAAAGCCATACAAAAGTAACTAAATCCTTCCGTCTGGACGAGAATTCTCTCAAATGCAGCGCGGCTGGTGGGAAGGCTTAGAGAGAAAATAGGTGCCTGTTATAACTAGACCCAGTCGTCAAGAATCGAACTGCGTGCGTTTTAGTTTAATAATAATAATAATGACTACTTATATAGCGCCTATTCTCGGCTGGAGACCAAGCTCTAAGCGCTTTACAATCAACACTTGTGTACACAACGGGCTGCCTACCTGGGTAGTGCCGACTGAAGAGCTGCCAGCTGGCGCTTCATTCAGTCGTTTCCCGTGTCATCCAGTCAATATCGTTCAATATCGTTCACTCAATTTCCTTACTTCCTTCATTCTTTCCATTTCTCATGCAGGGTGCATGCTATGC
>JADBJO010000178.1:30000-42500 GCA_016801955.1 Conus betulinus
TTGAAACAAACTTAACACAAAAATTATCATTCTGTCGAACGAAAGAAACAAACACATTACATAATAAAGTAAGACGCGTTTCGACCTCTTTGGTCTTCTTCAGACCGACAAATAAGCCCCTATTGTTACAAAACGACAAATATTCTGTATCTTGCCTGAAAAAGACCGAACAGGTCACAATGCATCCTGTTTTGTCTTGTTATTTGATTGTCGCGGAAGAGTAATTTTTCTTTTTTAAGTTAGACTCGCATTCACTTACCTTGATTCTATTACAAGCTGCCAAATCCGTTTTTCTCATAAGATTTTATGCAGTTTGGATAGGCTGTCGAAGTGACCGGATTTATTCCCGTCGTTTTGACACGTGTTCATAAGTTCTCCAGATGGATGGTGGAACAAGTTCTGTCAGTCTTTATATACAGATGGTATTCTGCCAGTCTTATATACAGAAGGTATTCTGTCAGTCTTTATATACAGAAGGTATTCTGTCAGTCTTTATATACAGAAGGTATTCTGTCACTCCTCTTATATACAGAAGGTATTCTGTCACTCCTTATATACAGGAGGTATTATGTCAGTCTTTATATACAGAAGGTATTCTGTCAGTCTTTATATACAGAAGGTATTCTGTCAGTCTCTATATACAGAAGGTATTCTGTCAGTCTTTATATACAGAAGATATTCTGTCAGTCTTTATATACAGAAGATATTCTGTCAGTCTTTATACACAGAAGGTATTCTGTCAGTCTTTACATACAGAAGGTATCTTCCGCCTTTTCAAAATACTATTTGTTTAAACATGCAGGAAGGCGTTTAGAAATCTTTTACAGCAAAAATATGTTGTGTTTCAAACGAGTCTGCATTTATATTCTCCCATACTTCCGCTGCTGAATTTGCTCAGTTTGATCATTAAAAAGGCCGAAGCACAGACCTGTTTTACAGACAGGCAGACAGAATAGAAAGACAGAAAAACATAATCATAGATCTTGAAAGAGACTCATTCAAACACGAGAGAGAGAGAGAGAGAGAGAGAGAGAGAGAGAGAGAGAGAGAGAGAGAGAGAGAGAGAGAGAGAAGAGAGAGAGAGAGAGAGAGCAGTAGGTAGCGCGTCAGTCTCATGGTCACTGAAAACACACACACACACACACACACACACACACACACACACACACACACACACACACACACAGAGAGAGAGAGAGAGAGAGAGAGAGAGAGAGAGAGAGAGAGAGAGAGAGAGAGAGAGAGAGTTTTTTTTTTTTTTTTTTTTTTAAAATTTCACCGACATGTATCTTTTCACGTGCAGCTCTCACAACTTGCTTTGGATTAAAGAAACGAACAGACCACAGAATCACATGCACTTGCCCAGGTAACTGGTTACACATATAGATAGTGTCGCAGACACCTGTCACGGCATGTTACGAGTTCTCTGTGATTGGGAGATGGATGTGACCGATTGTTCATGCGCCTGGTATGGCAGTAAGTGACACTGCTGTTTACGTCGCCGCGGATCTCGACCAGGCACGTAGCGTCCATGGAAGTATGGAGGCTTATACACAAGGTTATTTTTGACTTAAACGAGAACGAAGTAGGCGAGAGAGAGAGAGAGAGAGAGAGAGAGAGAGAGAGAGAGAGAGAGAGAGAGAGAGAGAGAGAGAGAGAGAGAGAGAGAGAGAGAGAGAGAGAGAGAGAGAGAGAGAGAGTGAGGGAGTGAGAGAGAGAGAAATGTAACAAAACAGTTTCCTTCCATTCAACAGCAGTCTGCAGAATGCATGTAAAAGGAAGTAACTTTTCCAAACTTTAACCTTTCATGACACAACTTTCTAACGATAAAATTTCAGTCATTTACAAAGTGAGGTGACTGCAGGCGAAAATTGAAACAAATTTAAAAGGTACTTGAACTAACTCCACCAGAAAACAGGGGCAGACGACTTGCAGAACAAAACACGACGCGTTTCGACCTCTCAGATCTTCCTCAGGAAAGATAAACAACACACAGGACAACGAAAATGAAGAACGAGCAATCACGTACCTTGTCAACTTCGGCGCAAGATGGGGCGTTGAATGGTGTTTTGTCCTGTAGAATTCGTTTGTCTATGTTATCTGGTGGAGTTAGCTCAAGTGCCTTTTAAAACAATAAAAATTTCAGCTGGCATACTCCAGCCTCTCTCTCCCTCAGCTCATCAACTAAGACAACAAAAAAAAATTCCCATCGACGGCGTTCATTGATGTGGTCACTACAGTCATCAGAGCGGCTGTCCGGTCTCATTTCCAGCAACTAGTTTCATTCATGGAAGCAACATGACAAACCACAGATTTTACACATACATTGTGCGGGAGGGATGATGCAATGTTTTGGTTCAGCATCATAAACACAGGAAATAACTGCATTATTTCCACAACGTCCACACATTCATTTTCGAAATAGAAATAGATAAAAAATATTATTACAAGAGATTTTTTTTTTTTCTTCCGCAGTGGTCAGTATGACGGTGGGTAAACGCTTAACTAGTTGTTACTGTTTCGTGTGTCACACATGATGATACAAACTTATATGACACTCTGTCCCTTGTGTCAGACACAGTGATATCCATGAATACAATACTCTGTCACCCGTGTTAGAGAGAGGGTGATAAACTTTAACACATGAATACAATACTCTGTCCCCTGTGCCACAGAGGGCGATAGTGTATTGTATTGGTATGTATCCCCGTCTGTGACACAAGGGACAGAGTTCTATATTAATATGTATCACTATGTGTAACACAAAGGACTGAGCATTGTACACACACACACACACACACACACACACACACACACACACACACACACACACACACACACACAGTTTTCTTTAAAAGCCAGCAAGAGATAAAAGGGTAGACAGAGATAGAGACAGACAGACAGACAGACACAGACAGATAGATAGATAGATAGATAGATAGATAGATAGATAGATAGATAGATAGATAGATAGATAGATGGATGGATACATCCATACACACACACACACACACACACACACACACACACACACGGACGGACGGACGGACTGACGGGTGGATGGATGGATGGATAGATAGGTAGATAGACAGATAGGTTTCTTTGAAACCCAGTAGATGAACTTTTTCTGTTCGATCATCCTGATGCCTGCATAATTTCTCAAGGCGTCCATTAGCAAAGAACTCTACCGATGTGCTGTCCTTGTTTGCGCTGTGAGCTGAGACCGTTGACCACTGAGGGGTGTGTTTTACGTCCTATCGACCTGAGGCCCTTAAGGGACAGGCGATGGGCGTCGGTGTCTGTTGCCTCTCTTTCCCCAAACATCAGGCTGTCTTCAGGACCACCGGGCGGTCTTCTTCAAGCTCGGGTGGGCGATGGTCCTGTGCCGCGTGAGGCCGCCTCAAGGAGGAAGCAGGACGAAAGTCGCTGGAGCGCTGCACGAGTCCCTAATATTCGGCGGGCACTCGCAGACTGCGGCCGAGAGGGCAATTTTTCAGCCCCACCCCATAAGGAGTGCCCCCTTGTCTGCCTGACCTCAGAACATGGTTACTCAGGCCACGGTGATCGCAGTCGGGCAGCGCTCCATCGCCGATCGCCCCACATCTCCAGGAGCCGTCCCCCGGCGAAACAGGTGAGACCCGTCGTCGTCACCCATATGGCTGGAAGGTTGACTGCGCCGCCCGACACTGTTCTCTCACATCAGTGTCCCTCAAAGGAGAGCTGCCACCTCTCCCCTGGCGTCCGCTGCTATGCCACACTCACAGCGAACTGGGTGAGATGGGAGCTACGATGTGTGTAATATATGCAGGCCATTTCTCACACAGTCCTGATCCGGCAGCTCAACGTGTCACTTGATCTATATTTATGGGGCTTAACGTAGGAAAAGAATAGTTAGACTGACTCCCGGCTGGGAGGTCGTGGGTTCGAATCCCATCAGAAGTCATGTGGGTTTTTCTGCCCCGACCGGCTCCTACCCAGAGTTGAGTTTGCTGCGGGCTCAGTTGGGAAGACTGGGACCACACAGTCGAGTTTCATCCACTTAATGGATGCGTTTCTGAGAGTGTTGCTCAAATTTCCTGACCAACACTGCAGGTGTCTGTATCTCTCGGGCCTGGTTGACGCCGGGATAATATTATGAAAGGAAGCGTAGAGTACAGCCCTGTCATGTAGTCTCAGACCGAAATGGAAATCCGTAGCATCATCTTAATCATCCTCATTCTCATCAATCAGCATAAAAAAAAAGTCTCAAATTCTGTGGCCCTTCATGCCCTGCTCTCATGGTGACCTCAATTTCGATGTCCTCTCCACGTCTGTGGCCTTGGTTTGGTTCCGTCCGGGTCACCGGTATCGGCGAGTCCACGGGGGCTGTCGTTGGACGGACGTGGTGGCGCCCTCCGGGGGGAGAGCTCACTCACGCCGGCTCCGCGACTAAGCAATTATTGTCGTCAGTAGGGGGCTTAGTAGGTGGTGTCCTGCGTATGTTAGATCAGAACAGGCGCCACTGAACACCACTGAAGTGACTCGGCAGCAGTGCAGTGTCTCCTCCGGTGGGTTGCCTCTTGACGACTTGACATTGACTGCTCCCTGTGGATTGCCGGTGCCGGGGGCTGCGGCGGGGCCAGTCGGGCTGTGGCTGTGGACGGGGTGTCGGGAATGAGCGGCGTGGGTGCACTGCCTCTGAGGTGACGCAGAGGTTGGGACAGCAAAAAAAAAAAAAAAAAAAAAAAGAATAGTTTAGACTGTTGAGGCGACGCATGGGTACGAATTTTGGTTTCACGCAACACTGGATTCAATGGTACAATTTTTTTTTTAATTTCATTTTTCGCACACAATGGTACATTTCTTTTTGCCTGTCATCTTTAAACAAGTTTAGTACAAAATCTGCCCACCGTACCCTGAGAGTAGGTCTAGTGTGACTGCAGTATAAAGAATTATCCGCAGCGTCAAATGTTTCAGATTTTTTTTTTTCTAGTCTTGCACCAAACCATCAGCACAGTCCGGACAACCCCGTGTCTCGTGGCAATACACACTGTGGGATGTCTGTCCACTGAATCTAGCCTTTTTTTTTTTCAGTTCAAGCATGCACAAACAGCACCGCAATCAAAACCGAACGAACTGTAGCTGACACCAACTTTTATTCAGAATTTGGAAGAAAAAAAAAGCATGAATATGTGAAGGAAGTGGATCACTATTCTCGTTAGCAAAATCAGTCCCACTGGAAATTGTACCGGATCTTTAAAAACCAAAATATGTAAACTTTCATAATACACTCAGTTTGTTTCAAATGCTCTCTCTCTCTCTCTCTCTCTCTCTCTCTCTCTCTCTCTCTCTCTCTCTCTCTCTGTGAAATGTCCTAACCTTGTGTCTCAAAAAGTAAACTGGTGTTGTCAGTATGTTCAATATGTCTGTATATTTTCATTTCTACCATTTGTTCTTTCTTTACTTCCTATTTGATTGTACTCGATGAACTTTCTTGAATAAAATTGCTTTCCTAAAGAAAAAAGTTTTGCCTTTAGTTTATATATGAGTCTATATTAATGCTGGCCTCCAGGAACTCGTCAATAAAAGTACACATTCCCTACTCATTCCTCGCTGGCTGTGTCATTGCCGGAGACCCTGCAGACCAGCAGATGCTGTCGATGTCTCTTGGTCAAAGGAGGGTCCTCTCCAGGAAGGAGACTGGGGAGGTGTAGAAGGTATAGTTTCTGCAGGTGGGTCCAACAGTCGACGCATCATCAGGAACCAGGTCTGCGTGAGCCAGCTGGGTACACTCAGTGCTCCCTGCGCCTGTTGTTCTCTGTGGGTCTTTGGCAGCATTCAAGCGATGTTGCTGAAAGGAAGAAATACGCGGAAAACCCTGCTTTTCCACGAAAGAGAAAAAAACATTGTAGATAGGTGCTACGTAACATGTACGTGCACAATTCACACATCATATTTCCCAGTCCTAGTGCAGTACAAAAATATCTTTTCTTTTTTCCCGGAGAGGTGCCTCCCTCATACTTGTCTTGATTGGGGATTTTTTCTTTTCATCTTATTTAAAATCTTTCAAATGGGAACGTTCCTGAACTATAAAGATGAAATTTGTACATTGTTGAAATCACAAACAATGTATGTTTCAGTCGTTACCACAGTATCAAACTAGAATGACATATTGTTCTGTTTCCAACAGGTATTTTTGCAATCTAGTTTTGGCGCAACTGAAACTTCCGCTGGTCAAACCTTTAATATTCTATTTTCTACAAAGATAGACAGGCCTTTTTTTTTTTTAATCCAAAAGCGTACTCTAAAAGTCGAATTTATCAACTTTCGTTTGTTCATCAAATGATTGGATATTTTCCTTCAAAATTTCGCAATGATACAAGAAGACTGACAATGCCTTACCTAAATGTTCCCATTCCTTGATATCATTGTAAGTCACTATCGAAGACTTACCCAAAATGTCGTTGTACAAAGTGAGGACTTGATGTGATTTTTCTTTTATTAAACTTCCTGTTTGTATGATAAATGCAATTAATATTTTACTTATAATGATTATTCTATACCACTATTCCCGTATCATTGTTTTCACAGAATATTTTAACATCAAAACTTATACCAAAGCGTAAAGTTAGCAGCCTTAGAGAGAAGAAATATGTTGTGTTTTATGTAATTTTCCAATGGAATATTCTGCTCTCGGAGATTCGCTTCATATGGTTTACATGTATAAAAGAAATGTAGAATGTCCAGGATGTCATCCGTACTACTAAGCAGTAAGAAGAGGAATGTTGGAAAATGCAGCAAAAACTCATTCAAAGTGAGTCCATTTTGTGACCTACAATACACTGGATATGACCTGACTTATGTCATTACTTAGGTTTTGAGGATTTCATCGATAGTTCACAACGTTAGACGTGTTGAGCAGAAAGCGAGCCAACATGAAAGCTGCACCAGAAAACACAGAGACGTTGGAGGTTTCGGCAGTAGAAGTGCCGGTACGTTGGCAGCCTCACGTGGACAGCTTGGCGGGCCGGTGTTGCACTGTATAAAAGTGAGTAGCGTCTGGAATGGGTGTGCTCCCCTAATTTGGATGGATGGCTGAATCTAAAAAAAAAAAAAAAAAAAAAAAAATGTAATTCTTTCACCGGTTTTCTCTTGCCTGTCTACAGTCTCTGTTTTCACCTGAACACCACCTCCACCCGATCACAGCATCTACAGTGCAGGCTAATGTAGCCAGGCCAGCAGGTCTTGCATCGTACTATGTGTCCATTCAACCTGGAGGCGACCAAGTCAACTGTAGGGGCCATCCTTATTCCAAACTGGCCGTGTCAATGTAGCACCAGTTTTCCATTCTCTTCCAGAAGAATACGCCGTAACTCGTGATCAGTAGTGATGTAAATGGTCGTTCCAAGTTCTCTGTGCGACATTGACCCATCCTGTTCCAGAATAACACGCCGTAACTCGTGATCAGTAGTGATGTAAATGGTTATTCCAAGTTCTCTGTGCGACATTGACCCATCCTGTAACAGAATAACACGCCGTAACTCGTGATCAGTAGTGATGCAAATGGTTATTCCAAGTTCTCTGTGCAGCATTGACCCATCCTGTTCCAGAATAACACGCCGTAACTCGTGATCAGTAGCGATGTAAATGGTTGTTCCAAGTTCTCTGTGCAGCATTGACCCAAACATTGTGACTTCCACAGCAGTCCCAATGGGTATATGTGTCTGTGTGGCTGGAAGTGGAATGATTTGTTCCCGTGTAACAAAGTTACGACTTGCCACGGCGGCGGGAGTATTCTCAATTATCAGCCTGATATGCTTGTTTTTCGTTTTCATCTGCAATGATTCCAAAGCAGATAAAGTGCTGCTTTCAATTCATGATTCCACTTTCAATTTATGATTAAGTTTCTTTTAGATTGTTGGGATTTGCATGATGTGAAACATAAATACTTTACAGCGGACTCCATTAAAACCCTTGTTCAGAGATGTCCCACCTGACGTGATCTTCGAATTTCTGAAAGAGATTAAAATTTTTCATCTCTCATCTGAGATTTACGATTAAAATTTTATTTTACGATAAACTGATTTTTAACAGAATTTCTGGTGTGTTTTTAAAAGGTGTGTTTTTAAAGATTTATGTGAATGGGTTTGTTTGTTTGTTTGTTTTGTGGTTTTTGAATAATGACTTGTTGGTTGACTTCAGCGCGGTGACAGTCCTGATATGACCCTTTGCGGTCGGCCGGGCTATAAGCAACATTACCTTGCCTAACTTTCAGTTCCAAACAGTTGATGTAAAATGTTTGATCTTTGGGCAGCCACTGATCTCCAGCAGGTGTTTCTCTTCAATCACAGCCCCACCTAGCCCACCTGGAGTCTGCAGTGCGCTCATGACTACATCCGGATCCGTCATGCACGTGTCATTAGAGGCAGACCCGTTTAGGATCCACGATCCCAGGTCTGCCTTGCTTTATGTAGACCAACTGCAAGGTTGGTAAAAATTCCCAACGCTATCCTCAGTGCCATTCTTCTTATCCTCTTCAGGACCACTGTTATAAAGTGGCAACATATTTTACATCTGCGAACCTTGGAACGATTTTCCGTATCACACGGGCTTGCTCTCCGACTCAGGTGCATGCATGGTTTCTAAGCAGATTTACATAATTCGTTTTCAGCCTACAGGCTCTGACTGCTGTGAGATGTTTGTCACTGACTCAAAACAAAACCTGGTAATGGCTTTGTCTTTGAACATTTAAAGCGGACTTTGAAGATAAACATTAAACCCTTACTGCTGTGTTAACGTATGCTGAGTAATGGCAGCGCAATCTCTCTGAGTGCTGCAATACAACAGGGAGTCATCCGGAAAAGGCTATTAACACGTGCTCTTTTTTCCTAAGAGTTAAAAAAGGAGACCAAAAGTTTTGTAATCTTCTTTTTTGCTTTTCCCATTGAAATCTTAAGTGTGCTGGACCAGACTAATCAACGTTCCTACGATCAGTACATGCCGTCCATCAATCCATGCTGTCCAAGCTAAAAGCTGTATTTCTGGTGTCCATTTTGATATAGCGACGGGCGGTCTTCTCAGCTATAGTCTTTTAAAGTTAAGGTGCGGACCTATCTTTCCAAGACAACCATTTCTTGAGGGTGGTGAAGACATGGCGATCCAAATGTCTGCCTAATGTCTGCATCCAGTGATATCACTCTCAACGTCATCAATCTTTGTCTGCAATCCTGATGTTTGTGGCACGTCATTGATGGAATTAGATTCAACTTTCACCCCTGATGCAGACGGTCAAATCTCAGGATCATCAGCGAGTTCTCTCGATGGATATGCATTTAAACTTTGTTGCACGTTGCCTGGGATTTTTGTTTGTTTGTTTGGTTTTTAGTAATGACAAGTACAGACTCCAAATTTTATAATCTACAGCACTTGGGAGTGGGTGTGACGCGTTTCATTCCCAAGCTAGAAGTGACATTCGTTTTGTCCCTTGAATCCCTGTCTACGCAGATCTAAGATAGTGATTCTGGTTGTTAATCACCCCTCAAAAGAACCTGCTTTCCCCCGTCTAGTTTCCATGTTTGGTGGAATCTGCAGACAAACTTGCTTCAGGCTTGTAAACTTCTCTCACGTGTATCACTTTGGCTGCCAGACCATTTTCTAAACAATTAATCTTCCACGGCCACGCCTGACTTGTTTTCGCACATGCGAGGCGATTTGTTTGTTTGCGGGAGGCTTAAGCGTACTACGCATGCGCAGTGCGATTTCCTTATTTGCATGTCCCCGCTGCGCGAGTGCATCAATACTTCACTTAATTGTTTTTTATCCCCAGCCAGCCTGGGGTAATGGATCGTTTATACAGTTCTGCAGTAGCAGCGGCTGCACCGTGAGGGCTCGATACGCTTGCACGATGTTCAGGTCAGCTTTGTGTGAAAGATACCGCCAAATTTCTGCATTTTTTTCTGGGTTAGCAGGTCGTTTTCCTCATTTTCCCTTTTCTCTCCAGGTTACTACCCCCAAAAGCGTTTGCTGATCAACCTGCCGTTTAAGATGTTGGCAAGACTGTCTCAGGTATTTTCGCCATATCGTTTGTCTTCATCCAAATCAAGCTTGATGTCTTTGTGGAGATCAGTGTCATCATTTGGGTTGACACTAGGGGGAAGCACGCAGCACGTCTTCTACTCTGTCGTCGTCAATGGTCAGGATTTCCTCTTCGTTAGTACAGGGAGGGAGACACAGCTCGGCCCTGCTGTTCATAATATTTTGATTGCTGCGTCCCTCACCCCCCCCCCCCCCCCCCCCCACCTCTCTCTCTCTCTCTGTCTGTCTCTCTCTCCCACTGTCTCTCTCTCTCTCTCTCTCTCTCTCGCTCTCTCGCTCTGTATGTGTGTGTGTGTGTGTGTGTGTGTGTGTGTGTGTGTGTGTGTGTGTGAATTCGTGCATAGTGCATAGATCAATATGTGCTCAGCGGTGTCTATATCGCATGGCCGGAACAACCTAAGGAGAGTGGGGGGTGGGGGTGGGGGGGGGGTATATCTGCCACAGTATGAAAAGTAAACGGAGTTTGTATGGACCCAAGTATGAGCAACGTCAACAGAGCAAAGACTAATCAGTAATTTGTTTGTTACTGTTCTGTGTTAAGAGATGCGCCACAATGGACCGGTTTTTTTTTTTTTTTTTTTTTTTTGTTTTTTTTTTTTTTTTTTTGTCATCATCAGTTTGTGAAGTTGTCCTGTAATCGAGCTAGGGTAGACTGGCGTGAGGCAGAACGCCCCGCTTAGGCAAATCATGTTGCTGTTGTCCTTGGTGAAGGCAGTGTGACCTCAGAATAGGCTCACAGTGTTGACGTGTGCCCAGGCGACAAACTGTCGCCAACACTAGAGGATGGAGCCGATTGTCCTACAGTATGGGACAAATCCACGACTGTCTTCGTTTTGCCCCATCATTTCAAGTTACAAATGACAATCACAAATGAAGTCCACTGAAAGACTGAGGGATCCTGCGCACGCTCGGCGCAGCTGCTGTTGCCTGAAGATTATCTTAAAAAGAACAAGATGCAAAGCATATAAACGTACTCCCGGTTTATCTTGAATACGCGGGGAAGTTGAAAAACGTCACAATCAAATATGCGTCATAATGTATTTTGTCGAGAAAGTGGAGGGGGGGGGGGGGGGGGGGGGGCGGAAGCTGAAAAACGTCACAGTCAAACATGCGTCATAATGTATTTCGTCACTGAGATATTCCGTAAAAAGAAGAAAATCGTTTAGGGCCGTTATGGCCGTTAGTAACGGCTATTCTAGTGAATAAAACATCGGGCATCATCCGCGACCCATAATGAACATACCTACAAATTTTCAGAAAGATCGGCCCAGAAATTTTGTCTGGAGCGAGTGGAACACATTTTGACCATGGACAGACACACAGACACACAGACAGCATTTCTTCGTTCCCAGTGTAAAGTACTCCCTGTTGTATAAGAACTGGGAGCACAAAAAGTACTAGTAGGTCCATCGAACAACAGGGACAAAGTATAAGACAAAACACGACAGGTTTCGACCTCTTAGGTCTTCTTCTGGCAAGATAAACAACATTCAGAACAACGAAAACGAAGAACGAGCAATTACTTATCTTCTCGAATTCAGCACAGGACGAGCGTTGAATGAAAACGAGGCTGTTGGGAAGGAGAAAATGTGAGCTACAATGCCAATGATGATAATAATGATAAAGGTGCAATAATATTTATAATGATAGCAAATATTGACAAAGTACAAAGATAATAGAGAAAGGATTACTACAACTTTTGGTGATAATATGACAATAGTAGTGGATTGGAAGTGTTAATAGTGGCTAAAAACACATAGGAGTAGAGAAAAGAGAAGAGTTAGAGGATTGTCGAACAGGATGGTTATAGTGGCAATAGTGTTAGTGGTGATGATGATGGTGATGATAAAGATAATGCTGAAAATGGTGATGGTATACTACTACTAATAATGGTCTTCATAATGCTAATAGTAGTGATAATGTATATAATGATAATGATGATGATGATGATGATGATGATAGTACTAACAAACACTGGTAAAGGCAATGGTAATAAGAGTAAGATCAGATCTCTATCTGTTTGCGTAGTTTGGAAAATCTTCGCAAAGCTTTCCCCATGGACCTAGCGACGGCAAGATTGGCGTTCAGCCCAGGGGTCCCATGGTCTCGTGCGACATCAGAGTTCACAGCGGACAGTACAGGGCGAAGTCTTCTTCCTCCTCGCTTGTGTCTTCCTCCGCCGCCTGCTGCCTTCTGTCCATCTTCTAACCGCTCTTGGCCTTCCTTCTCTCTTTTCCTGATTTTTTTTTTTTTTTTTTTTTCAGGATTGTCTGCATAGGCTGTTAGCGAAGGATTTTTTATCTATGATGTATTTCCCTGACTTTTTATTCTCATTGTTTTAACACTCCCCACCCACCGCACCCCCCACCCACAACCCGCCCCGGCTTTTTTTTTTTCTTCTAATTTCCCTTCGAATCTTAGCCAAG
>JADBJO010000178.1:47500-57500 GCA_016801955.1 Conus betulinus
TTTCGGGTCAGTTCCCCTATTTCCAGAGGTAGAACAATGCAGTTTCACCTAGAAGACAGACGGAGTGCAATCCTGTTTCATCGGCTGTCGTGACAGCAGCAGAAGGACCCTCTGTTGACTGGGCAGCCTGTGATGTGCCATGACTGCCATCCACCGATCATGACACAAAGGCACGCCCAGCCTCTCCGCTGAGAGGGGGATGCTGCTCGGGCGATGGGTCCAACGTTTTGGTGCGCGTGAATAACTCCTTTCGGTGCATAGGAACAACTCCTCTTGAGCACGTGATTAATTCATCATGTGTGTGCGCAACTGTTGGTGCATGTGAATAACTCCTGGTGCATGTGAACAACTGATGAACGTGAAGAACTCCTCCATCATTTTGCAGTGTTTGATGGCAGTGTCGTCTTCTCCCGGCTAACATCGGCAACCTTCAGCCCTCCTGGCTAGCATTTTAAAACTTTTTTTGTTCTTCTGGCTAATGTTTTCAAACTCTAGCCCTCCTTGCTGACATCTGCAGACTTGAACCCTCCTGGCTAACATCTGCAAACTACAGCCCTCTGGCTAACATCTGCAAACTACAGCCCTGGCTAACATCTGCAAACTTTAGCCCTCCTGGCTAACATCTGCAAACTTAAGCCCCCCCAGCTAACATCTGCAAACTACAGCCTTCCTGGCTAACATCTGCAAACTACAGCCCTGGCTAACATCTGCAAACTTTAGCCCTCCTGGCTAACATCTGCAAACTTGAGCCCCCCCCCCCCCCCCCCCCCCCCTCCCCGGCTAACATCTGCAAACTACAGCCCTCCTGCCTAACATCTGCAAACTACAGCCCTCCTGCCTAACATCTGCAAACTACAGCCCTCTTGCCTAACATCTGCAAACTACAGCCCTCCTGGCTAAAATCTGCATACTAAGCCCTCCTGCCTAACATCTGCAAACTACAGCCCTCCTGGCTAAAATCTACAAAGTTGAACCATCCTGGCTAACATCTGCAAACTACAGCCCTCCTGGCTAACATCTGCAAACTACAGCCCTCCTGCCTAACATCTGCAAACTTGAGCCCCCGGCTAACATCTGCAAATTACAGCCCTCCTGCCTAACATCTGCAAACTACAGCCCCCTCCTGCCTAACATCTGCAAACTACAGCCCTCCTGGCTAACATCTGCAAACTACAGCCCTCCTGCCTAACATCTGCAAACTTGAGCCCTCTGGCTAACATCTGCAAACTTGAGCCCTCTGGGTAACATTTGCAAACTTGAGCCCTCCTGGCTAACATCTGCAAACTACAGCCCTCGTGGCTAACATCTGCAAACTTAAGCCCTCTGGCTAACATCTGCAAACTTGAGCCCTCCTGGCTAACATCTTCAAATTTCAGTTCTCCTGCTAACATCTGCAAAGTTGAGCCCTCCTGGCTAACATCTGCAAACTTTAATTCTCCTGGCCATTACTTTCAAACATCAGTTCTCCTGGCAAATATTTCTAAACTTTAATTCTCCTGGTCATTATTTTCAAACTTTAATTCTCCTGGCCATTATTTTCAACTTTAATTCTCCTGGCCATTATTTTCAAACATCAGTTCTCCTGGCCATTATTTTCAAATTCCAATTCTCCTGGCCATTACTTTTCTAATTTCATCTGTCCTGGCTGACATCTTGCAAACTTCAACTCTTCTGGTTATCATCTTCAAACGTCAAATCTTCTGGTCAACATTTTCAAACTTTAGTTCTCTTAGCTAACGATTTCAAACTGCAGCTCACCTGGTTAACATCTTCAACTTCATTCCGCTTGGCTAATTATCTCCTAACGTCAGTTCACTTAGAATATATTTTCATTCAAACACTGGCTTCTCAGGGCTGGAAAATACTTTCTGAATATCATCTGCAAGAGGTCGTTAAGTCGTTGTCCTTGACCTCTGGGGTGTTAGCCATTAATTAAAACTGTATTCATACAACACGTGGTTTTTTCATATGGTATTCAAATAACCACCAGCTACGACTTGGGATCAATGAGGCGAGAAAGTCAGTGATGCATGACACTCATCTGGATTGTGTACAGCAGCAAGCCCGTATCCAACACGCAGCTCGTGTCAGCGGTCCGTGCAGACAATTTCTTTCACGCTTTTGCTGCTGACTCGGTGTACACGCTCAAGATGGGCCTCCTTCAGTAATCAATGTACAATGCTTCAAAGTGAATCGCTGTCCATGACTTATATTTCGTATACACGGAGTCACATTGCAGTCACTCTACCTGCATAAAATCGTCTGCAAAAGGTTCAGACTAATTCAGATTATTGAGGGCATGAAATTTGCCGTGCTGAAGACAACCATCAAACACGTCTTCCTCACGTCTGAGAGAGAGAGAGAGAGAGAGAGAGAGAGAGAGAGAGAGGGTGTATTTCATGACCTCAACAGTTACAAAAGGATTGGGACACAGTTTTGCGTATTTTAGCGCGTTATGCGAACAGCCAAACAAACATTATTATTTTTTTTTTTTTTACAAAACAAATATCAACAGTTACAAAAAGATTGGGACACAGTTTTGTGCACTTTAGCGGGTTATCTGAACAGTCAAATAATGATTAATTTTTTTTAACATAACAATATGTTGTCTGCGAATGGGAAAAACAACACACGACCAGCAGAGGCGTTAATGAAGACGACATCTGTCACCACTGGGTAAATCTTGAGGACATTTGTTAATGAATAATGAAACAGGGCAAGATTGCACATCTCTCCTGTTTCATGCTATATAAACATTTGATGAAATCTGTTATGTTAATGATATTCAGTCCGGGACACTTACTTTCTCCGATTGATGCCTGGATTTCATGCAGTTAAAGAGTTCACCCATTTACTTATTTATTCACTCATTTATTTGTTTGTTTGTTTCTTAGGAATACTTGTAATCAGACCATTCATTCATTCTTTATGTGTTAGTCCACACACGCACGCACGCACACACACACACACACACACACACACACACACACACACACACACACACACACAAACACACACACGCGCGCGCGCGCGCGCCGTAATAGACACACAGAGACAAATAAAACGCAATCATACATGAAAAAGGAATAAGGCTAGGGGTCAGTGAAAAGTGTAGTCATGATTGAAGACTTGAAGGAAGAGAGAGAATAAGACGCGCGGAGAGAGAAAACTGTTCCATGCGGGGGAGGGGGGAGGGGGGGGGGGGGGGCGGAGGTAGGGGGGGGGGGGGGGGGTGGACGTAACGGAGATAAAATGAAAATTATATTCATCATCAGGATTTATCATAAGAAATTAAAAAAAAATTACATTCATCATAAGGTTTTATTAAACAGCTGTCAGATAAATCACCAAAGTACTCCATGTCCATTGTGGGAAAGTGAAGGTGGTTCACAGAACGCCCGGCACACCGGGAGGCACTATACAAAACGTACAACATTCCGCCCGTCATAGCTGTCCCAGTCATTCGAGTTCACAGATTTCAAAACAGCAGTACATTGAGAAAGCACGTAGTCCGTGAAAAAAAAAAGTGGTTCTCTTGTATAAATGTTGTCATTCGCGTAGATCGAAACGTTTCTGTTTAATTCATTTTTCTGTTCTCCGCTCTGATCAACGCAAACACTAAAGATTTACGCGTCCAAAGTCTTAAGCTACGTGTGCCTTTTCAGATTGTCTGTAACAGTGTTATTGTGTTTGTTGTAAAAGTTGTTACTGCGCATGTGTGAGTTTGTTGTAAAAGTTGTTACTGCGCATGTGTGAGTTTGTTGTAAAAGTTCTTACTGCCCATCATCAGGCAGTAAAAAAAACATGGCAGCCTTCTTTTTTGTCTCATGCCATCTTCAGAAATGGTACCGGATTTTTCCTTTGGGTCACCTACTTTCTGAGAATGGAACTCATCAGTTAACATTATCTTGCCTTTGTCAAAGTTCTTCAGTTTTTCTCTCGGCCTCAAAACCCCGTCGTTTGTCCATGGAAAGAGAGAGAGAGAGAGAGAGAGAGAGAGAGAGAGAGAGAGAGAGAGAGAGAGAGAGAGAGAGATGGGAGCTTTCAGTCAGTAAGATTTTTTCAAAAATGAAATTTCCTCTTTCACCACTAGCCTCTTTCCATTGAGGCACAGGGGATCCTCAGTCTTCGCAAGGTTCCTTGTGAAACCCCCCTTTCTTCTTCAGACCAATGAACATTAAGTCATTGACACACGAGCGTCGTCCCGTTTCTGCAGACTTGTTCCCCTCAAGGCGTTGCGCACATATAGGAGGAACTGACGGTGTTGAACCAGTGTTCAAACAGTATTGCGAATACCATCCCCCGAAGACGTAGACAGCCACATGTAAGGTACATTGCGAAATTATTTGCACACCTGACCTTCCACCTTGTTTTATGCACGTACAGTCCGTCTGGAAGGCATGAACGTCCTATCATTCTACCACCTAAATCGAAGTCATTGAGATCTTAGTACGGAATAAACCTTTGGAAGCAGTCAGACAGATCATTAAGACAAACATGCTTTAAAGCTGACATGTATAACTGCCTGTAAACTTTAGTATTCGACTCAGCTGGCATACGTATACCGTTATTGAGCGTTCCTGTTAGGTTGGGTCGCTATCGCACACACTCACACTTAAAAGCAGCAACGACGAGAACAACGATTTTTGCATATTTTTCCGAACTCATATGATTTTCTGTTGTCTCATATGTTTTTTTTTTTGCGTTGCAAGTGCAAGTAATAATCTTCGTTGCTTTACGTTTAAAAAAAAGTATCTGTGTGATTCAATCTACAACTGAATTGGCGTCATCGAAAACAGTCGCCATTGTGGAAGTGACGTAAGCCATGTTGCCTTATGCACTCTGAGGAAACGATTCTGAATGGGTGGAGCAAACAACATTGATAGGGAAAGATAATCTGCACAGAGCACGGCTCTAATCTGCCAGCTTTCTGCTCTCGAGCTTTGCGGACAGATCCGGGCAACGCTTGAAACAGACTGGCTCAACTCCTCAAGCCCAGAAAACTTGGTAAGTCTGCGGGGGCACATAACCAGTTCGTTTTTCTTCAGTTTCTGCTGCAAACTGCGGGCAGTGTACGACTTCGTAGTGCGAACAAGATGTAACAGAGTTGTCAAGGGCATCACACAAGTCTGTCCGTCCAGTCCTCCGGCTATGTCAACGCACTTGTCTTTCACATGTAATGTTTTAGCTAGAGACGAGTCGGACTCGTTCTTGGAATGCGTCCTGTATATTCACTGGTATCCCACAGAATGGCTCCGGGTGTTCAGACGTGTCTGTTTCGTTACTCTCTTAGTCTGAGGTAGTAGTAGTAATAGTAGTAGTAGTAGTAGTAGTAGTAGCAGCAGCAGCAGCAGCAGTAGTAGTAGTAGTTTAGATTTACATCTGTTCACATCTGTGATATAGTCTGAGGTCCTGGATTAGTCCTCTTCAATATTGCCACATCTTAGTAGCAGTGAAGCAGTTGCAAACACCTATGCGCAGGATAGTTTCCAACACTGTATCTTCAGAGTTCTCTCTTTTTTTTTCCCCAGCCGTACTGCACAACACGCTTGTATATAAGATTGAGGACAGCTGGTAAAGATGAGCAGACACTTCAGTAAGGTCAGTGACGTTCTTCTGGTGGGGGAAAAACATGTCCATTTGATCTTTTGTGGTAGCTTATAAACAAAAACAGAAATATGAACATGAAGCCAGTTCAGGCATAACGTCTTCCCAACAACAACAACAACAACAACAACACACACACACACACACACACACACACACACACACACACACACACACAGGTGGGGGGTTATTCAAAGCTTCTTTTTGAAGAGTGGTTTACATACAAAGTATAAACAATATCAAGAAAATCATTGCATGTTGTCTTAAATTAAGGAAAGATTTCTATTTGCACTACCCTTTCTTGTACAGGTTTTTTTTTTTTTTTTCCCCCGTGTAAAATACTGAAGCTGATGTATTGACATGTTTTGGCACTGAATATTCCCATGACAGGTCAAAACACGTTCGGCATCTCCTCAAACTGTCTGGGAGGGAGGAGGGGGGAGGGGGGGGGGGGCGTTTGTAAAGGAGGGAGGAGCGAAACCAAATCTTTCACTGCAAAGAGACAAATGAATAACGTTGGTGTGGACATGTTTGAAACTTCAAACATCTGGACCATCTCACAACACGGTTTCAGTTTCAGACAATTAGTAGTCCAGCCGACCTCAAGGTCTGACATCACGCTGGCCAGCCGTGTGAATTGCCGGATGACTTATTCATGGACATTCCCATCACATGTCTGCCAACTTTGCAAAGGGAGGCTGAATTCGCCTTATGAATTCATCACTGGAATCACACAAACACTGCTTTCTCTACTAGTATGTATGCTTCGCCTGCGGCAAAACACCCCAACTCGTGATCGCCACACAGAACAGAGCGCGCCACTGAGCTAAAAATACACACCACACACTCTGTTGCGGGGACTGAGGTGCGTTTCGTCGACACGAGAGGCTAGAATTCTCGCGAGTTTGCCGAGTGGGGTCGTTTCTTTAATTAAAACCGCTAGCCGGGAATGTATTTCGAGAGTGGCTAGTGTGCCAGAAAAACATGGCAACGTAGTGAATCGGATTCATGAATGGTGAGCTTAGACTTTGCAATAAGATGTTACGAATCTAACGATGTACGTCGTAGAATAAACCAGTTACAGTAGTCAGCAATTCGACGTAGCTATCATCACACTTTTCACGTAAAACGCACAGTTTCCTCGAATCTGGATCCAGGTTAAGAAACTACTTTTATGGAAAAGCAAACAGTCAAATCACTTCGCGCCTGGCGACGTTTTTCTTCCATCGTTTCTTTGGAGAATAGGACAATCTTGCTCTTATCACCTTGCGGCAGGATATCTAGCGTTACTAGCATTGCGAAACGCAGCCCTCGTCTTCCTCTGCACCACCACCACCACCACCCCCACCCACCCACCCCCTCCTCCTACCTCCTCTCACTCTCCCCCCTCCCTGTCACAGCTGTCAGACAGATCAGTGGTTAATGCAGCAGGCGTTACTGTCATCGTGCATCGGTCGTCTGCTTCTCAGGACAGAGACGAACGACGACGCACGTTGTGTGGATGTGCTGTCTGGTAAGTTTGGTTGTTTTGCTTCCTGTGCAAATGTTTTATATTTCTTTTGCTCAAGCTGCCGAGCATGATCATGCTGAGTTTTCAGGTCGGTGATAGCGTCAGTGCATGCTCTATGCAGTGTCTGGCGTCCATACACGCTTCGCCACACCTGTACCTGGGTCATCAGGCCACCGTGTGTTGATGATAAAAAGTGGATCGATGAATGAGTTGTAAACAGGACTCTAAACAAGATAAATAATTGAAGAAATGATATGAATAAACAGCGAATCAGAAACACCCCCCCCCCCCCCCCAAAGAACAAAAGCACGTAAAAAGAAAAACATTCTTACCTATGTCCTTATTAAAAGAATTAGTTAGGATCCGTTTGATTGTTTGTTCGTTGGGTTTTAGGTGAACGAATAATAGAAAAACAAACGCCGGTGTAACACGAGAATTTTACTTCCCGGGAAATGTCTTCTGGAGAAAAAAATCTTGCTATTTTGGTGTAAAATTTGTTTGACAAGAATTTTATTTCCTGAGCAAAACTTACTCCCCCTTGTATTTAAGAAGAAAATGCTCCCCCGGAGTTCACCCCTGAGCAAAATTCTCGTACGAAAATTTTACTTCACAACCAGACCGGAGAAAAAAAAAATCCTCTTGTACCTCGCTCAAAAAGAAAAGGCTTTTTTTACATTAAGACATTGAAGCTGTTTATTGAGAGGTAATGGCACTGTGTGTTCCCTTGCGATGTAAAAACGTTCATAACAGCTTTGGCAGTCGAACTGTCCACATCAGTTTGTGAAGCGTCTGTGGGGGAGGGGGTGGAGAACACGTGGGAAAGGAAATGTTTCCCTGGACTGTTGTTTGTTTCTCTCTGATACTATGTCCGTATCGCTTTTTCGTGTATGTCTCCTTTGTCTTTGTCTCTCACTGTCTTTTATCTATACATCTCTCATACATTCTCGGTCTCTCCCTCCCGTCCCCCCCCTCTCTCTCTCTCTCTCTCTCTCTCTCTCTCTCTCTCTCTCTCTCGTATCCTCTCTATATATATATATATATATATATATATATATATATATATATATATATCATTTGTCTTTTTTAATGCTTGCCTGCCTGACTGTGTCTGCCTCTCTCTCTCTCTGTCTCTCTCTCTCTCTCTCTCTCTCTCTCTCTCTGTCTGTGTCTGTGTCTCTCTCTCTGTCTCTCTCTCTCTCTCTCTCTCTCTCCCTCTCCCTCTCTCCTCTCTCTCTCTCTCTCTCTCTCTCTCTCTCTCTGTACGTGTGTGCATGTGTGTCTCTTTTCTGTGTCAGGGTGGTCAACGTTACCGTTTTTACATGAAAACACAAATTGCTGAATCACTAAACAAAGGAACAAGTAAATTTCAAAACATCCAACTCTCGTTTCGATCTATCCGGTCTCTCAGGCAGAACAACATATTCAAAACAATTATATTGATCTGCCGAATTTACTGACAATGTCTATAACGAAGACAGCGTAATTAATTGCTTCGTAGCATCTAGATGTTTCAATGATCCTGCATTAAGTTTGAGGGCTAGCTTGTAATTACATCGAACCAAGCGTTTTTTTCTTTACTGATTTCGGTTTTGTTGTTGTTTTCAAACACTGGCCAGTAAAAAACAAATCCCTTTGTTAAACGTCGTAAGGGCTACTTCAGTGTCAGTAGAGATTAATTTAGATGCCTTGTTAAAAAAAAAAAAAAAAAAAAAAACACGCTGAAACTTCAGGGATGCAAAAGCAGGACAATAGCCATTCTCTCTCCTTAGTCCGAAATGAACTTTTGGATTAAAGATTTCCCCAGCGTGTTTGAGAGTGGTGTTTAAAGCATGTCAGTGGCGGAGTCACATTTCCACAAGCTAGCCCTCAAACTTAATGCAGGATCATTGAAACATCTAGATGCTACGAAGCAATTAATTACGCTGTCTTCGTTATAGACATTGTCAGTAAATTCGGCAGATCAGTATCTGGCAGAAAACTGTTCAGAATCAGCTACCAAAATTGTATGCGCGTGTTTAAAAGCTAATGAACAAAGTCGTTTATGACACTGTCCCTCAAACCTCGTATGAATTCTTCTAGCTCATCATCATCTTCCATTATCAAGGCGTCCGGCAACAAAGGGGTTTTCTGGCATTTTTGCATTCTGTCCTGGTGTTCAGATCACCGAACACAGTGGTTGGTATTTCACCGTGTTCTTCAAGAATGCTGATGATGCAGTATCCCAGCAGGTGTATTCCTTTCGTCAAACCTCGTGTTTCCGCATGGTACATGCTATTAGACAGGAGTCTGTATCTTCCTGTCAGTAAATATTCCGAATATAAACCTGTCATTCCCGCGACATTTGAAGAGCAGTGCAGTTATGTCTGACGTGGACACGTTTCACTGAACCACCAAATGACCGAGTTGTAAGTGGTGCTACACCTCTAGACAAATGGGAGGTGGGAGCGGATGTGCGAAATGTGGCTGGAAAGAAAAGTTCAAACTGTGGAATGGAACTGTAGAGAAGAGGTAAGAAGTTGGAGGGGCGAAAATGCAGATTGAAAAAAATTATGATAGTAATAATGATGATGATAAGGATAATGATAATAGTAACAATAATGATGATGATAATGATAATAACAACATAATGATAATAATAGTAGTAATGCTTTTGTACTCATATAGTAATAATAATAACAGAAGAAGGAGACGAGGAAGAGGAAGGAAAGCAGCCCCAATAGCACTTACAATAGCAGTGGTAATAAATTATTATGATTATGATAATAACAATACAGAAAAAAGGAAAGAGAATAAGATAGTCTGCTAGATATAGGACTAGCTATGATTGTCTCAATGCTGATAATAATGATGATTCTAATAACGATAAAAAGAAGGAGAATAGTG
>JADBJO010000178.1:60000-72500 GCA_016801955.1 Conus betulinus
AAAAAGAACGACAGTACACCCAAGCTCAAATTTTATGCCACAGTTGCTACCGAATACAAACAGGCGGCTTATTTGGAACAACACATTGACACAGATTGCAGACGAGCACGAGCCAGATTACGAATAAGTGCCCATGAACTCTAAATTGAGAGGGGCCGTTGTACCAACACTGACAGAGAAGACAGATTATGCACGACATGCCACGTTGTTGAGGACGAACTACATTTTCTCGATAACTGCAAATTATTTGACGAACAACGTTATAACGTAATGACAAGGATTACAAAAGCAGATTTTCCACCACGGACGAAAATGACGAAACCCTCGGTCTCATGTTCTTGGACTGCTTCCAACCTGTACTTGCCCAGTATATCCTGTTGTGTTTTTCCTCTTAGGAGACAGAAAATTGAATCAGACCCTGATACACGCTATGCTTTTTCTTTCTGCTATTAATGTTATGTTGCAAGATGTGACAACGTTGGAATTGGTTTAATTGAATGTCTTAACTTGATCATCTGTGCCCCACAAAACCTCTGGTTTTTCATAATTACGGCAATAAAATATGCTCTTGTTCTACATGACACATTTCAGAGCACACCTCTGACATCGAGTTAAGCAGAATGTTGACGTAGACCTGCTGACTGGCAAGTCTCTCTCTCTCTGTCAGAACTTATAAAAAAAAAAAAAAACTAGAACGATGCAAATAGGAGTTATAATTGTAATTTCATTTAACACATTCAAATTGTGTTCTTTCTGTTTTGTTGTGCAGAAAAAGGGCCGTACCAGGTTTTAATTAATTCGGGTTTTTAATTAATTGATAATTATTCTGACGAGGGACCTTGCTCTCTCTCTCTCTCTCTCTCTCTCTCTCTCTCTCTCTCTCTCTCTCTCTCTCTCTCTTCCCCCGCCCACCCCTCCCCTCCTCTTCTTTCTATATTTTGAGATTAACAGTTTCACATAGACATGCATGCCACAAAACAAAGATCAACAAAGAGGGGAATAAAAGATAAACTTACAGTGAAACCAGAAGCATGATTACACCACTGACGTACGAATACACGCCTCGGTGCTGTATCCAGGATCAGTGATTCAACTGTATAATGGGAATTTTTTAATGTAATGAAATGAACGATACTATCAATAGTTCAAATTATTCTCAACAGTCACAGAAAGGTTTGTAACTGCGTCAGTTCGAACCGAATGTGGACAACTTACAATGTATGCGTTATGTACGTTCTTTTAGTACCTGAAAACGTGTTTTCAGCTATCTTTAGAACACAAACAGCCAGAGGTAGATTTTTGCGTTTAAACGTTTTATACCCGCCAGTGATTGCGACTTGCCGCTAGCGACAGCACAGACGATAAGGGAGGAGGTGAAAACGGTGGAGAGGAGGAGAAGGAAGGAAGGAAGGAGGGGGGGGGGGGGGGGGGTAGGTGAAGCCTCGCGGATGAGACAGACAAGCAATCGCCAGACCCAAGCATGGAACGAAACGCGCTGGTCAGACCTTGTGTACATGTACGTCACGTTGGGTATATCCCAGGGCAGCACACACAGCCCGTGTCGCGGGCTGTGATGGTGAACAGGTGAACGTGTGCAGCGCAACAAGTACACGCAAACAATTCTTCTATCATCAACAAAGATTTTTGTTTTTGTTGTTTGTAATGTCACAGACGGGCGTGTGGAAGTATAGCATTGGGGGAGAAGAGTAAGGGGATGGAAGGGGGGGGGGGGGGGGGGGGGGGCGCGGCGGAAACGGAGAAGAGTTGAGACGGTGGATGGAAGAGGAAGGGGTTGTGATGTAGGCTTTCTTTTGTTTTGTTCTGTTTTGTTTGGGGGGAGGGGAGGGGGGGGGGGGGGGGGGGGGGGGAGTGTTGGGTGCTAGTGGAAGGGAGGTAAGCGGATCCGATGAACGAAAAGAGTGTGAACACTGACCAGAAATCGATGAACGTTTCTGTCTACAGTTCTCGCACTTGCTTCTTCATACATTTAAGTGGCAGGGGGTTTCCTTTCTATATCTGAAAGCCAGTGCTTGCGGGCGAACTCTCTATCATTTAGCAGTGAACGAAATGGTTATCATCGCGCGTGTGTGTGTGTGTGTGTGGGGGGGGGGGGGGGGTTGGGGGTTGTTTGTTTGCTTGTTTTTGTTTTTTTTGTGTGTTTTTTTTTTTCAAAGAACTTGCCTCGACACCCTCTCCTCTCTCCTTCGCCTAAAATGTGGATTTTCGGCGATGCCCGGGCGTGTGCGCGTGCGCGTTATACACTGGCCCCCCTCCCCCCCCCCTCCCTTTTCTCCCTCCCCCACCCCCTTTGATCAACCCCCGCCTTATCTTCCCTCTTTTAGTGTTGCTTTTTTTTTTTTGTTTTGTTTTGTTTTGTTTTTGAGTGGTTTATTTCGCAGTTCGAACGTTTCTTGCTAACCACCAACTCTCTCACTCCCTCCCTCCTCCACTTAATCAATCTTTCCGCTCAACGAGAATAAGTACTGTCGATATCTCTCTCCTGATAATAATAGTTATAATAATAATAATACCAAAAGTAATGATAATAATGATGATGATGACGATAATGATATCCTCCTCCTCTTCCCCCTCCTCCTCTTCCTCCTCGTCCTCGTCTTCCTCCTCCTCCTCGTCGTCGTCCTCCTCCTCCCCATCATCGTCATCAGTCACTCAATAATCTCATTATCGAGAATAAGTACTGTCAATTTCTGATTATGATAATAATAATAACAATAACAATAATAGCAACGACAATGATAATGAATAGTAATAATAATGATGGTGATGATAATGATAATAATGATAATAAGATTATTTAATTACTACTACTACTACTATTACTACTACTGCTACTACTACTACTACCACTACTACTACTGTTATTATCTTCAACAGCAGCAGCAGCAGCATTATCATCATCATCATCATCATTACTCAAACATTGCTATATGATTTTTGTTTAACCCTTCTAATGCTCAACGAGAATATTTTGCTTCACACCCTCGCTCAACTTTTTTCACCGACGCCCCTCTTCCTCCACACGTCTGCCCCTCCTCCACCTCCCCCACAAGTCTACCACCCACCCATTTCCATTTGCATGTGTGTGTGTGTGTGTGTGAAAGAGAGAGAGAGAGAGAGAGAGAGAGTGTGTGTGTGTGTGTGTGTGTGTGTGTGTGTGTGTGTGTGTGTGTGTGCGTGCGTGTGTGTGCGTATGTTTGTGTGTGTGTGTGTGTGTGTATGTGTGCGTGTGTGTGTGTGTGCGCGCGCGCGAGTGTGAGTGTGAAAGTGTGTATGTGTGTGTGCGTGTGTGTGTGTGTGTGTGTGTGTGTGTGTGTGTGTGTGTGTGTGTAACAATATGGACATCTAAAATAAAAGAATCTCTCTCTTCCTAACCCCCCCCCCCCTCGTACCCCCTCTACTGCCCATCCCCAATCGCACCCCCATCCCCCCTCCCGGACAAAGCAATTTGCCCCTAGATTGCAGTGAAGTCGAGGGAGTGTGGGGGTGTGATTTTCTTCTTTTTTTTTCTTGTTCAATTTCCCCTCCTTATTTGATTTTTCCTCCTCTTCTTTTTCTCTGTTTTCCTCCTCTTCTTCTCCTGATGGATTTTTCAAAAGCACACACAGCTTATTTGTCAAACAAACAGTGAAAGTGGCGGACAAAAGATCCCGTCTCTTTCTGCGCCCCCCCCCCCCCCCCCCCCCCTCCCCCTCCTCTCTCCTCCCCGGCCCTCCCACCCTCCGCATGGAGTGATGTAAGCAGCAAACGTTTTTTTTTTTCATTGCGTTTGACTCGTCGTCGACAGTCTGTCTGTCTGTCTGTCTCTGTCTGTCTGTCTCCTTCAGTCTGACTGACTGTCTGTCTCTGTCTGACTGTGTGTCTGTGTCTGTCTGTCTGTCTGTCGACTGACTGTGTGTCTCTGTCTGACTGACTGTCTCTGTCTGGCTGTCTGTCTGTCTGTCTGACTGTCTGTCTCTCTCTCTCTCTCTCTCTCTCTCTCTCTCTCTCTCTCTCTCTCTCTCTCTCTCTCTCTTCTCATGCGCGCGCGCGCGCGCGCGTGTATGTGTATGTGTGTGTACGTTCTGTCTGTCTCTCTTTCTCTCTCTCTCTCTCTCTCTCTCTCTCTCTCTCTCTCTCTCTCTCTCTCTCTCTCTCCAACTGGAAAAACTTGCCATTGTATTAACGATCGGATAGCCAGCCCTAAAAACTCTACACTGTTTAAAGAAAATGAGGTGGGGGGGATACGCTTAAGGTTTTGTTAAATAAAGAAAAACCTACCCGATTCTTATCCTGTGATTAAAAGTTTATATAGGTTGAATGTGTCATGAGTTTGATGTACTCTCCCTCCCTACCATTCCCCTGTCAGTCTCTCTCTCCCTTTTCCCACCTCTCTGTGTCCGTATCTGTGTCTCTCTGTCTGTCCGTCCGTCTGTCTGTCTGTCTCTCCTCTCTCTCTCTCTCTCTCTCTCTCTCTCTCTCTCTCTCACTTCTTCCCTTCTTCCTTCTCTCTCTGTGTCTGTCTGTCTGTCTGTCTGTCTGTCTCTCTCTCTCTCTCTCTCTCTCTCTCTCTCTCTCTCTCTCTCTCTCTTCTCTCCACTTCTTCCGGTCTGTCTGTCTGTCTCTCTGTCTGTCTCTCTCTCTCTCTCTCTCTCTCTCTCTCTCTCTCTCTCTCAAAACGTTTGCAAGAGAGTACCAACGATCTTGTAAAATGGGCTTTCCCAGAAAGTTTACCAGCTCACCAAAATCAAACACTTTCTTGACTTTCATTCACGAAAACTTTTTTTCCATGCCATATTCAGTCTTATGTTGATTATGCATCGACTATTTGGGACTCTGCAAGTGCAAAAATACACTAAAAACCATTGTTCAGCCTACATAAACGAGCGCTAAAACTAATCCTTCTGAAGAAAACTAGCCTCGAAAGCTCTGATTATAAAATCTTCACATTCTTCCATTCAGCCAAAGACTCAAATACAACAAAGGACTAATGATGCACAAGATTCTGACCGGGAATGCTCCAACAACTTTAATGAGCCGATTCTCAAAAGTCTCGTCGAGAAACTCCCCCAAACTCCATATCCCACTCCCCAGAATTGACTTATTTAAATCAAGTCTCTAACATACTCGGGCTCCTCTTTGTGGAACTCACTTCCAGAATCCCATCAAACAAGTCCATTGTACCACAACTTTCAAAAAACGCTTACCTTACCCATCTTCTGCGGTTAAAAAAAAAAATCCATCATAAGTAATACCAGCACTAATCTCAAAATCATAAATCATCCCATTTTCATGTACTTAACGTATGTGTGTTCAAAAATATGTACGTACTTTGTCTTCTTCATTTTATTGTCTGTTTTCATACATGCTAATCTTGTACGTTGTAGTACATTTACATATATATTCCCCCAGCCCACCTCACTCTCTAGCCCCACTGTCTCCTTCCTCTTCATTATTGTTACTCTCATTTTTATTTTTATTTTTTTTGTTTGTTAATTATTATTCTTATTTTTTGTTTCATTTTCATTTATTTTCTATTTTCATTTGATGTTCTTTTATGATTACATGACCGCTTTGCTTTTTTTTCACATTAATTGATTTCACTGCATGTTGTAGGGGGCGAGGACTGGATGTAAAAAAGCACGTTAGTGCTGATCTATTATCCTCGTAAATAAAGAATTTTGTCTTGTCTTTTGTCTTGTCTCTCTCTCTCCACTTCTTCCCTTCTGTCTGTCTGTCTGTCTGTCTGTCTCTCTCTCTCTCTCTCTCTCTCTCTCTCTCTCTCTCTCTCTCTCTCTCTCTCTCTCTCTCTCTCTTCTCTCCGAGTGTGTGGAAACAAGTTGTGTTCGGTCTACTCAATGCTTCGTTGGACACTGTTTTCACACACAGATAGAACCGGTTAGGACACGCAGCAGGAAGTTCGGCAGCGTACGGTGAACGAGAAGGGGGAAGCGCTCACCTTTGGCTCAAAACGTTCCTTTGATGACAACTGCATTTATCAGACATGTTGGTTTCAAAGCAAGATGACTGAAGGCGGAAATGGAAGCAAATTTTAGAAAAGAAAAAGAAAAGTTATAAGTTTTGAAGATCTAAGAGGTCGAAACGCATCGTGTTTTGTTGTGTAATCTGTTTGTTGGGATCGTCTTGCGGAACTAAGAACATTTTTTTTTCTGAAAATTCACTAGACGTTTTGTGTGACGAATCAAGCAGGTGTCCATTGCGTATGAAGTCATTTGAAAAGTGTATACAATATTCGTAAAAGCACAAGACTTACCAGTGCTGAGATCGGGAAGGCAGAGCCTGCAAAAGCTGCTGTAGCAGCGGAGGATGGAGCAGAAGACCGAGCTGTTTCACATCAGTCACAGTACGACTGATGGAATTGTCTGGATGGAGCAGAACCGAGCTGTTTCACATCAGTCACAGTACGACTGATGGAATTGTCTGGATGGAGCAGAACCGAGCTGTTCCACATCAGTCACAGTACGACTGATGGAATTGTCTGGAGGGAGCAGAACCGAGCTGTTCCACATCAGTCACAGTACGACTGATGGAATTGTCTGGAGGGAGCAGAACCGAGCTGTTTCACCTCAGTCAGAGTACGACTGATGGAATTGTCTGGATGGAGCAGAACCGAGCTGTTTCACATCAGTCACAGTACGACTGATGGAATTGTCTGGATGGAGCAGAACCGAGCTGTTTCACATCAGTCACAGTACGACTGATGGAATTGTCTGGATGGAGCAGAACCGAGCTGTTCCACATCAGTCACAGTACGACTGATGGAATTGTCTGGAGGGAGCAGAACCGAGCTGTTTCACATCAGTCACAGTACGACTGATGGAATTGTCTGGATGGAGCAGAACCGAGCTGTTTCAAACCGGAGCACGAATCTGGAATTGTCTGGACGTGGCAGGGGGTAGAGGGGCGCAACAGCGGGGAGAGAGAGCACACCCATGTAGGGTCAAAGGAACTGTGTGTGTGAGCTTTTTTTTTTTTTTTTTTTTTTCTTGAACGAGTGGTACATCAGTAGAATGTTATATAAAAACATGCGCTTTGTGTGTTTAAAATCAGTAAGTTTATGAAGCCAGGTTCAGTTATTCAGTTAGGCCGATCTCCCGATCCAGCCTCTGTGACGTACTCTGCCACTTGCTCCTGTCCAACATAGCTGCCTTGGATCTCATCGATGTTTTCGAGGCCAGTGTCCCTTTTGAGAAGATCAATGAAGTCTGTTGTCTTCCTTCCCCTGTTCGCTCTCCCCCCTGTTGGCTGCCACAGTGCAAGTTGTGAAGCAACTTCCTCTGGATGTCGCATACAGTGACCGGCTAGGCAAAGCCTACGTGTTCTTATCTTGTCACTAACTTAGGGAGGTGTTCATATAGCTCTCGTTAGTCATGTGCTGCTTCCAAGAGACATTTAATGCCATCCTCAACATGTGGGTATACGTCCCACCAAGACTCCTCCCCATCTGCTTCGTTAAGGTCCATGTTTCCGAGTTGTAGAGCAACACAGACTCGACAGTGGATTATAAAGAGACGTATCTTTAGTTCTTTTTTTTTTTCAAATTAGAAGTCCATGTTATCTCCAGCTTGTGACATGCAGGCCATGCAAGGGCTTTTCGAACAGAGATATCTAGCCAAACATGGAGTGTGATGAAAGCTTTCCCTGTTGGGAAGGTGGGGGGGGGGGGGGGGGGGGGGGGGGATTTAGACCCAGTGAACCCGGAGGTTCAAAGTCAAATGTCATAGATGCTTTAGGACCCCAGCTTTCTGACCGTGAGGTGTTGATACCCGTGTGCATGTTAGTGTTGGTGGAAGGAGGGGATGAGGGAAGGGGGGGGGGGGGGGATCTTGTGCACAACCACGGACATGTACGCAGGTGTGATGGTGGTACAGGGAATATGTGGTTGTGCATGCGGTGTGTGCCGCGAGCTGTTGTGGAGATGTGGGTGACAAAGGAATGATTTGTATGTCTACCGGTGGCTGAAAGCTTTGGACTACATCACAAAGTGGATGACGATGCGAGTCTTAGAGGACCTGCACTTCAAACTGGGTCCCATGCATTTGAATACAACTGTTTTGATTGGAACCTCCGTGATTCTATCTTTGAGGAACGATTGTGGAATTATGCAATGCACAGATGATAGATATATTTTTTTGCTGTCCCAACCTCTGCGCCAACTCAGAGGCAGTGTACCCACGCCGCTCATTCCGACACCCCGTCCACAGCCACAGTCCGATCGGCCCCGCCGCAGCCCCGGCACCAGCAATCCACAGGGAGCAGTCAGTGTCAAGTCGTTCCGAGGCAACCCACCGGAGGAGACACTGCGCTGCTGCCGAGTCACTTCGGTGGTGTTCAGTGGCGCCTGTTCTGATCTAACATACGCAGGACACCACCTACTTAGCCCCCTACTGACGACAATAATTGCTTAGTCGCGGAGCCGGCGTGAGCGAGCTCTCCCTCCGAGGGCGCCACCACGTCCGTCAATGACAGCCCCCATGGACTCGCCGATACCGGTGACCCCGACGGGAACCAAACCAAGGCCACAGACGTGGAGAGGACATCGAAATTGAGGTCACCATGAGAGCAGGGCATGAAGGCCACAGAATTTGAGACATTTTTTTTTTAAATGCTGATCAATGAGAATGAGGATGATGAAGATGATGCTACGGATTTCCATTTCGGTCTGAGACTACATGACAGGGCTGTACTCTACGCTTCCTTTCATAATATATCCCGGCGTCAACCAGGCCCGAGAGATACAGGCACCTGCAGTGTTGGTCAGGAAATTTGAGCAACACTCTCAGAAACGCAACGCATCCATTAAGTGGATGAAACTCGACTGTGTGGTCCCAGTCTTCCCAACTGAGTCCGCAGCAAACTCAACTCTGGGTAGGAGCCGGTCGGGGCAGAAAAACCCACATGACTTCTGATGGGATTCGAACCTACGACCTGCCAGCCGGGAGTCCGCGACGCTAACCACTTCGCCACGGCGGCTGGTGCACAGATGATATTCATGTTTAAAGCGTGTGTGTGTGTGTGTGTGTGTGTGTGTGTGTGTGTGTGTGTGTGTGTGTGTGTGTGTGTGTGTGTGTGTGTTGTTGTTGTTGTTGTTGTTGTTGTTCTCCTTTTGTTATCCAATTTGTGGCGACAGCTTGGTGGGATTAGAATTATTAACGGCGTGTGACGGGAAGAGATGCAGTGACGATTTAGCCCCGTCTCTGTCTTTGAGGGACAATTTTTTTGGTAATTGCCTTCTCTGCGATGCCAAGCTGTGTTCATGATACATTGTTGTTTGTATTTCTTTCAAGGCTCTGTCGGGATAGTGGGAGGAAAATGAAGGGGTGTGGAAGGGCGATAGAAGAGATTGTGGTGTGGAGGGGGGGGGGGGGGGGGGGGGGGGGGGAATCTGAAGGTATATAAAAACAACGTTGTCGTGTCCAGTTCACTCAGTAGCAACACCACCGCTGATGAAGACGGACGGAGGTCTGTCGAAAGCTCCAAGTAAGCACTTATTTCCCAGCTGAGTGACCTGTCTCTAAATCCGGTAGTCGTTAACAATTATGTTGCCCATAATAACAGTTTGTCTGTCTTCCGTCCACTCGCTATCTCTGTCTGTCTGTCTGTCTGTCTCTGTCGATCTGTCTCTGTCTGTCCCTCTGCCTGTCTATCTTTCTGTCTGTGTATATACATATATATGTTATCCATTGGAACTAATGTCTTCTCTCAAGCATTCAAAAATGCCAAAGTGATCCCCTACCAGAATCAAAAGATTCGTCGGATCCAAACAATTTCATATCTATATCCTTACTATCAATTCTATCCAAAACCCTCAAAACGCACACGTATCTCATTTTATGGAGGAAAAAAAAAAACACAAACCATGTCACATATTTCAATCAGGATTCCGATCTAATCGCTCCTGCCGCACAGCATAATCAGTTAAGGTAGTAAATGTCAGTGAATCGTGCACTTCATAGTAGAAGCATGCCATTTGGCATGTGTGGGTACCTAGACCCTTTCTGAATGATATGAGAGAGGGAAACACATTGGGCGTGACCTCTGGAGGGCGTGGCCATACATTTAATTAGGTCAGTGTGTCATGTTCTTTCTTTTTCGTTTTTTGCACAAAACAGTGTACTTTTGCAACAACAAAAACTGCACCAGAATAACCCTGAGCATGTATTCGATGAGACGTATGAAGACAAGCCTATACTGAAGCTAACTTGTAAGACTCTAATAAAGTAGGTCATTTAAAAGTAGGTCAAAGTCCTTAAAATCTTATTATTTTTTATTTTTTTTTATTTTTTTTTTGGCTCCAACTAGTTTGCAAAGTTCATAACTAACAGTGATTACCTTTATAGCAGAAAAAATGATGTAAACTTATTTTTGAAAATGAAAACAAGCATTTCGTCACTTAAAAAACAAGTAGGTCAAGTATTTTTGACTACTTAATGGCTTATCTTTACGTGTTTTGGTATCAGATTTAACCAATTCAGTTGCTTCTAGAAGGGAAAGATGGGGGTTTTCAAGTACTTGATTGTCTCTATACTTATTGCCTAAGTGACAGACTGTTGAGTTGCTTTTTATATCCCAAGATTTGACCTATTTAGGAGTCATTTGCTATCAATATACTAGGTGGTTTGTTGGAACCGTTGGAATATGTCACGGTAGTTTTCTTCCAGCACTGCCAAATCTCGGATGTGAACTGCCAGCCAGCGAGCATAGTTAACATGATCAATGGCAAACATCCAAGGTACCAACTTCGTCAGGCATTGGACATACATCTTGAAGTGTCCTGTGCGGACTGCATAGACAAGCTGAAAAATACATAACTGAAAGTCCAGGTCTCCTCAAAACCAGTTCCTTCATCCAGTTTAGACAATGGAATAGAAAGTGAGGACTCACCCAACTCTTGAAAAGCTGTCAAATTGTAAGCAACGTAGGTATACCCTGCTCCATCTCCTTTTGCTCCCGTTGCTGGGCATATCAAATGTGCTTTGCTTAATGGGTTCTGGCACAGAGCGCACAGATTTCAGTCAACTGTCAAGTCATGAACTTCTTCAGAGGAAAATGGTACACTGGGGTCGTCTATCCTCTTATAGTCACGAGACATCGCTACTTTCTGACTGCCTACAGACTCGGAACTGCAATAAAGACAAAAAAGCAAAACCTGAGTTTTGACGCCAATGGATGACCATACAATTTGCACTGATCAGTTTTGACTCCGGTATAAAACAACCAACTTACCAAGTTCACAGAACTGATTTTTATTTTTTGTTTTATTATTTGAGCATTTATCATCAATACAATTACAATTCATGTTGATACGAGCTTATAATTGATATTGTTCTTGTAAATAAGAACTGTGGCATTTGTGGTCAAACAGACACTGGCAGTAATAAAAAAAAAAAAAAAAAAAAAAAAAAAAAAAAGAAAAAAAAAATTGCTTTGGAATTCTGGCTGAATGCAGTCTTTATCTTAAGAAGAACAAGGTGAATATTTCTAATATCAAAAAAACCGACTTTTAATCATTAAAAGTTTAAATGGAAGTAAAACTGGATTAAAAAATAATGTATGTAAACTCACCAGCTGTGAAAAGGTTGTTTTAGTCACAGTCAAATAGCTGCATTATGCTGAAAGCCGCTCAAATGCACTGAAACTTGATTTTACAAAAAGAGATCAAAAATCAGTACACCAAGAAAGAAACAAAGCCGTTCGCACGCGTGATGGCCACGACCGGTGATACATTTTTTTTTGCACCCTCATAGGAATATTTGCAAACCTTATCAGTCTTATATATTTTTTCCCTGATTACAAGTAATGTACATAGACATTTCTGTTCTCAATTTTATTTGATATTCACATGTCTCAAACGTTATTTAATGGAAGAAACTTAATAGAACACCAAGTGAAACGTGTTACTTTTCACGTGGTTGACTTGTCTAACTATACACCGCTATCGGCGATGACAGATCTAGAGCAGGCGCGAGTCTGCTTCCCGACACTGGCAGCGGGATGCTTTGGCTGGTGCTATGGTATTCTGAATGTGTCAAAAATTCAGTTATTGAAAACTGTGATCGATCACTGCTCCTAACACAGGGGGCTGTGATCGTGTTTCCCTCTCCAGACATAATCAGCATGGTTCATAGTATCATTGTGCAAGAGGAAATGTTTCTACTAAAAAACGCAAGATCTAACTCTTAACTCCTCCACTAGAATGTGTGTGACTCATGCCTTTCAGATATGAACCAATCACAAATGACAGGAGTTGTCTCTCTTGACTTAAAAAAGGCGCTTGACTTGTTGATCATACCATTCTTTCGGAGAAACGGTCTATCTACTTAAACAATTCCTCGACAATCTGATATTTCCAATTATACTTGAACGATAGGACTCGGTACGTGATGCTTTGTCAGACATGGAGTCCCCCACAAGGCTCAGTAGTTGGGCCCCCTCCTGTTCTGCATCTTCATCAAAGCTTTATCATTGTCCATATCAGATTT
>JADBJO010000178.1:80000-92500 GCA_016801955.1 Conus betulinus
TGAATTTCAGCATGCATTTTACAGTAACTTTTGTTGTTGTTGTTGTTAATTGATGCGTTTAAGACATTCGGCAATGGGAGCGCTGAAGCGTGTTTTGACGAAAAACTATGGTTTCTCAACACTAAGACCTTAAGTCTTGATACTGAAACCGGTATAAAAAAAAAAAAAAAAAAAAGAATGCACACACACACACACACACACACACACACACACACACACACACACACATACATATATATATATATATATATATATAGAGAGAGAGAGAGAGAGAGAGAGAGAGAGAGAGATTCATTTGAAGCACTTAATTTTTGACGACTGGGGCGGAAACTTTATTTTCATTGAAACACTCATGGAGGAAAAGAAGATAAGAACCCTGAAAATTGGTCTTTTTTTATTTATTTATTTTTTTGCTTGTTTGTTTGTTTGCTTGTTTTTCAAATATCCGCGCCAGAGAGAGAGAGAGAGAGAGAGGGCGAGCGGGCGCTAAAATCTTTGAGAGGGTCGCAGTTGGTCTTCAGTAGGACCAGAACGTCTGATCGTTTCACGTGATCACAGAACTATCAACTAGAAACTAACTCTCTGGGTGGTAGTTTTATTTAGTAGGCATTTGGTAAACTGTTCAACAGGTTTCTTCCTTTCTTTCTTTTTTTTCTCTCTTCCTTTCTTTCTTTTTTCTCACTTCCTTTCTTTCTTTTTTCTCTCTTTTTTCTTTTCCTGGCATTCTATGTCTTAAGGAGGGGGGGGGGTGGGGTGGGGGTGGGAGATAGTCGGCATGACATGTACGTAACGCCTGAGTGCCATGTGCCGTTTACCAAGACAGGTGGTCGGATATTGCTTGAGGTAGTTCCCCATTGAGATGAATACATCTGAGCAGTTTTATTGCTTTCCTCAGCCTGCGCGCATGTTCTCTCTCTCTCTCTCTCTCTCTCTCTCTCTCTCTCTCTCTCTCTCTCTCTCTCTCTCCTCTCTCTCTCTCTCTCTGTGAGATGGAGTGCGTCGTGGGTGTGGGTGTGGGTGGATGTAATTGAGGGCACACACTGAAACTTGCTGCATTGTTCTCGCAGTATAATCTCACCAGTTTGCCCTCATATTGATTCGTTGATTTTTTACACAAGATTCATATGTTTCATTAACATAGGTCTTAGCCTCTTGAAAGGGAGTGAACGTGAAGCAAACAATGTGAAATTCAACGCACATACTTGAAATGTCGGTGAAATGAATTGTTTCTTATTGTCTTTTAAATCAAGACAGGTTACCAGCAAATACACTTTATTTTGATTGTCAGTACATACACACACACGCGCGCGCGCGCGAAAACGCACACACATAAACACACGCGCGCGCGCACGCACCACACACACACACACACACACACACACACACACACACACAGAGGGAGAGAGAGAGAGAGAGAGAGAGAGAGAGAGGCGAGAGAGAGAGAGAGAATGCTTATTCCCAAGTCTGTCAGATAGGCAAGAAGATGCATTTCTTCATCTGGCCCTTGTCCCTTCAGGGACTAAGGATAACACATGTGAGAGAGGAGAGAGAGAGAGAGAGAGAGAGAGAGAGAGAGAGGAGAGTAACCGACTGACCGAGCCGCCATGTCCGACAAACAAATCGATCTGTTTACTGCCATATGCACAGACCGCAGAGAGAGAGAGAGAGAGAGAGAGAGAGCAACCGACTAACCGAGCCGCCATGTCCGACAAACAAATCGATCTGTTTACTGCCATATGCACAGACCGCAGAGGCGAGAGAGAGAGAGAGAGAGAGAGAGAGAGCAACCGACTGACCGAGCCGCCATGTCCGACAAACCAGTCGATCTTTTCACTGCCATATGCACAGACCGCAAAACGATCTAGCAGACTGGAGATACCGCGTCAAGGAAAATGGGGACGTCACGGCTCACCTGATCACGAGTAGCCCAGTCATTTTGTTCCTCTGTGTTTTTTCTTTTTTTTTTTTTTTTTTTTTTTTTGAATTCCTTGTGCGTCATTGCCAGGGGTTCCGTTCCCTTGAGCTGTGATATTCTTAAGTGTAACGTTTGGTCTGAGTCTTCACTGGCGGGCGGCTTGTCCAAAAACTGTTTGGATAGGGTGTATGGGCACAAACGGTGACGGGTACTCCCTACGTGGGACATCTGTCCATTCTGACTCCCTTAACGGCATCATCTTGTTTGTATGAAAGATGGAGGGAGTTTGAAAGGGAAACAAACGGACTCAAGAGATCGGATCGTTTTTTTGTAAACGGCCGCTTTGTAGGCCTACTTCCCCCCCCTCCCCTCCCTCCCCCCTACCCCCCTCCCCCCCCCACCACCCCACCCCCCCACCCGCCCCTTCCTCCCGCGCGCGCGCGCGCTCCGCGGCGGTCTCTGTTGTGTTTATCAGCAGTGTAAATGTCGGGTTACGCGATGCACCGAATGTTGTCAGCTCCCGGCCAATGGCGTTAGTGAGATGTCTGTTCATCTGTTGTTTGTTCTCGCTCCCTCCGTCCCTCCCTCTCCCTGTGTGGTGTGTGTGTGTGGTGTGTGTGTGTGTGTGTGTGTGTGCATGCGTGCGTGTGTGTGTGAGTGTGTGTGTGTGCGCGCGCGCGCGCGTGTGTGTGTGTGTGTGTGTTTAATGTGTGTGCATGCCTCTGCCTATGTGTGTGTGTGTGTGTGTGTGAACTTACGAGTCTGATGTGTGTGTGTGTGTGTGTGTGTGTGTGTGTGTGTGTGTGTGTGTGTGTGTGTGTGTGTACGCGCGCGCGTTTATGTGTGCGTGTGTGTGTCTGTGTGTTGTACAACCGATGAAATCATCCAGCTTGATTGCCCCTGACATTAATTAGCGAAACGTGATGGCTGGGCTCAGAAAAAAAAAAGTTTCTACACCAAACTAACACATTTTGGAAACAAAATCTCCCAATGGACCTTCTCGCCACCATCTTTTTCCCGGAATAATCCCAGGCCTACGCACGCCCCTTGTCAGAGATGGCATATCCACGTCAGCTGGGGGGAAACACTGTCTGTACCTGTCGGTTGTCCCTGTGTCCCCCAGCCTCACAGTTCTTTCGTGTTTCATTTAAGAGTTACAATGATAAGTCAACACTCTTTGACGAAAGGAGCTCGGAGACCTGGTGTCTTTTAATCTAAAAAAAAAAAAAAAAAAAGAAAAGAAATAAAAGAAAAAAAAGGAAAGGAAAAAAAAGTTAATCGAAGCAACTTATTTGTGATGACTTGGGAAGGAACCCAGCTCTTCTTGAATAACACTGTTAACGGGAAAGAACCCGGGAACGTTTTCTGTAATTATTAAGAGGAGAGAGAGAGAGAGAGAGAGAGAGAGAGAGAGAGAGAGAGAGAAAACAGAACAGAACAGAAGAGAATTTTATTCAGTAAGGCCAAAGCCCCCATTTGAAGGGGTATGAACATTGATAGTAGACATAATACAACAAATTCGAATTATATCAACCCATCATCTGCTTGAAGCTAATTCAGAAAAAAAAGACGAAAATGAAAACAACATTACACCAGTTCGTACATGGTATCATACACTAAACTGACGCCAATTGACTAGTAAAATTGGTAAATCAGAACTGTGTCTTAAATCATCAAAAGCAGGACAACAACAAAAAAACAAAGTGAATTTCATCATCAGCGGAGGATGTGCACAACGGGCATTCTGTCCTAAATTCACCGTTCCTTTTGTATCTTGAACTATGTACTGATAAATAAGACATTCCCAAATCTAAATCTTGTCAGAGTGTATCGAATAAATCTATCCATACGCAATAGTAAGTATGGCTCCAGATCATGCGATGTCTTGAATTTCCTGTATTCTATAAATCTGTTGCTATCATTCATATGATGATTCCAGTTCTGCCGCCTGCAGTCGATTAGTCTTTGCTTAAAACATCTTTATAAAGGAATTTATGCACCCCCACGCCTTGGTATTCCCATACATAGGAGAAGCCATAACTATTCAAAATATCACGAACTTTTGAGGCCCAATTTACTTTTCCTCTATTGGCCAAATTTAATAACATTTTATACGCTTTAGATGGTATCTATGTTCCTCCATTCGAGTCAGTTTCAACCAGTATCTAATGCAAGAAACACTAGAATTAATCGTTGGCCCGATCTGTCAACAACATGATCGGTGATAATCACGTCTTATGAGGACACGATCCTCTTCCGCAGCTGTTCCGGTAGCCTGGAGGGTACCGCGGCTTTCTTTTCCTTTCAGTTTCCCGCTTGTCTTGTCTTTTCTTTCTTCTCCCAGAATTCTATGGGTTACGAGTGGGGGTGGTGGTGGGGGGGAATTGGCAAATGATATGGTGTAGGAGGAGGGGAAAAATCGGCATGGTTTTTGGACCCTTAAACCTGAGAGAGAGAGAGAGAGAGAGAGAGAGAGAGAGAGAGAGAGAGAGAGAGACGAACTGTAGTTTTGATTTTGTTGTTCTTTTGTGACCTTAAAGTAAAAAAGTAATTCAACCAACACATTATTGGAAATAAAAAACAAAACAAAACAAAACAAAAACAAAAACCCACGCAACTTTAGATTACGCTTATGTTGACGAGATAGTCATATACCCTGCAAGATCTAGCCATTAAAACGTGGATACCAAGCATTGAAAAGTTTACGTACTGCGACGTTGTAGAATTTTTGTTGTTGTTGTTGTAACATTTGTGTTTGCTTTGTTTTGATCATGTGTTGTTCTAATAGTTAAGTCACTTTATTTGGTTGATGTGTACCACTGTCTGTAAGAGACTTGTGGATTGTGTAGGGCTATCAATTGTGCTTCGATTGTTACGATAGTGTTTTTGTAATGTTTTATGTGTCTTTAGTCTGGTGATATGTACCCATCTGTCTGTCTGTCTGTCTCTGTCTGTCTCTGTCTGTCTCTGTCTGTCTCTCTGTCGCTGTCTCTGTCTCTGTCTGTCTGTCTGTCTGTCTCTCTCTCTCCCTCCCTCTCTCTCTCTCTCCCTCTCTCTCTCTCTCTCTCTCTCTCTCTCTCCCTTTCACCCTCCACATTCCCCCTTCACTCTGTGGTGTGTGTGTGTGTGTGTGTGTGTGTGTGTGTGTGTGTGTGTTCCCGACCAGTAATTACGACACTGGTTTTGTTGTTGTTTGTGTTGTTTTGTTTCGTTTTTTTTTTCCCTGCTCGTAAATCTTTCTACAGTGCAGCGTGACTTGGCACGCCATCTGACGGCCGAACATGAAGTGACGAAATGCTCAGCCTCACGCGCGCCTGACGTGCTATGGTTGAACAAGCCCATCGCGTGCGCTCTGTTGTCGTCGATTGGTCGATTGCGACAGGTACCGTAGGGCCGGTCCCACGACACTCGTTTGGCCGCTGTATTACGATCCTTCGTGGGTTCAATCTTTGTGGAGCGGAACGGTGTGTTTGTGTGTGTGTGTGTGTGTGTGTGTGTGTGTGTGTGTGTGTGTGTGTGTGTGTGATGTGTTGTTGTGTTGTTGTTGTTGTTGTTGTTTCCAGTTTTGCTGAAATCAACAAAATCATTTAGATATGAGAGCCCTGAATGACTTGACTCATGCATTTGAACACTATGGTACAAATGCACCAGCTGGGGATGAGAACAATACGTGTGTGACCGTTTTTGATTACCCTGCCACGTGGGCAGCCACACTCCGACTTCGGGGGATTTGGGAGACTGATAATTTTTTCTGCTAGTATGTGTGTTGTGTGTGTGTGTGTGTGTGTGTGTGTGTGTGTGTGTGTGTGTGCGTGTTCGCTTTCTGTTTTGTTTTGCTTTGTTTTTTGTTTTGTTTTTGTTTATCTTTTTCTAGTTTCACGTCTTTCTCTCCGAAGTGAATATCGGAAACTCTGTTTTCTCCCCTCCCTCTCTCTCCTCCTCTCTCTCTCTCTCTCTCTCGCTCTCTCTCTCTCTCTCTCGTCTCTTCTCGCTCTCTCTCACTCTGTGTCTCTGTCTTCTCTCTCCCTGTCTCGCGTCTCTCTTCTCCCTCTCTCTCTCTCTCTCTCTCTCTCTCTCGCTCGCTCTCGCTCTCCTCTCGCTCCTTCGCACGCTCTTCTCTCTCTCCTCTCTCTCTCGCCTCTCTCTCCCTCTCTCTCTCCTCTCTCTCTCTCTCTCTCTCTCTCTCCCTCTCGGTGTGTGTGTGAATATGTGCGCGCGCGCGCGTGTGTGTGTGTTTTGTGTGTGTGTGTGTGTGTGTGTGTGTGTGTGTGTGTGTTAGAGAGAGAGAGAGAGAGAGAGAGAGAGAGAGAGAGAGAGAGTAAAATACAGAGAAACCGAAAGGGGAAGAGACAGGAGAGAGAGAGAGGGGGAGACAGAGAGAGAGGAGAGAGCGAGAGAGAGAGAGATACAGAGAAACAGAGAGCCAGAAACAGAGTATATGTCAAATGTTGGGGTACTGGCGTTCACGTGAATACATGTAAGCATTTGAAAGTGCCTGTTTCCAATGGTGACAGGAAACAAACATATGATTGACACCGGAGGGCAGCGCTCAGATACAACTAACATTGTCATCAATAGCAAAGAAAAAGGTCAGGGAAGACATCCAATGGTGTGTGTGGTGTGTGTGTGTGTGTGTGTGTGTGTGTGTGTGTGTGTGTGTGTGTATGTTCTGTGTGTGTGTGTGCTCTGTATGTGTGTGTGTGTGTGTGTGTGTGTGTGTGTGTGTGTGTGTGTGTGTGTGTTTCTGTGTGTGTGTGTGCTCTGTATGTGTGTGTGTTGTGTGTGTGTGTGTGTGTGTGTGTGTGTGTGTGTGTGTGTGTGTGTGTGAGTGAGTGTGTGCCTGCGTGTAAACGTATCTTTGTTGTAGATAGATTTTGACTGATACCTGTTTTCTGAAATTGATCACGTTAAAAAAAATACACATTCAGTTTGATTCTCTCTCTCTCTCTCTCTCTCTGTCCTCTCGTCTCTGTCTCTCTGGTCTCTGTCTGTCTGTCTGTCTCTCTCTCTCTCTCGTCTCTCTCCTCTCCTCTCTCTCTCCTCGCTCTCTCTCTCTCGTTCCCTCTTCTCTCTCCCTCTCTCTCTCGCTTTTCAGAATCTTTCTCTCTCTCTTTTCAGGTGACACCATTTCTTTCCCAGATCCACGTGCCGTTTCTGTGGGGTGTGTGCAAAGTCTTCGGGAAAGTTCCCATATCAAACTCCTGCTGTTTTATCAGAACGCTTTTCGTCAGGGTGAACATGGTTTTTGTCAGCTCCTGATTCCTCCAGGACCACGGCCGTTTGTCTGTCTGGTCTAGGTCTTGGCGCCGTGTTGAAGCACAAAAATTCAGAGGATTTCACAATGACATTTTCGTGCAGTTTTCCCACAGTTGTCCATTTCAACAGTCTGCTTGTTTCATGGAAATCAGACGCTTTCGTAACATTGGGCAACTGAAGCCATGGTTGGCATCTTGCTCCTGTTCGACCGGATCCAGAGGAAGCTGTCCCTGGCGGCTTTCTGCCGTTGCCCGATGGATTCTGGCACTTTGGCAGGTCGGGTGGCCTGTTACCGCACAAAATGTCACCACTGCACACAATGTCACAATGACATTTCGTGCAGTTTTTCACAGCACAAGTTGTCACAGTTTGCACGAAATGTCACAGATGTGACAATTTGTGCACCTGTATGCCTGTTTTGAAATCACTGCTGCACAAATTGTCACAACTCTCTCTTATCTGTGTGGGTGGGTGGGTGGATGTGGATATACTCTATGATGTCCACGTATTTTTTGTATGTTTTTTTTCAATTTGGCTTGCAATGAAATGGGTGTTAAACGATCAGCGTGACCTTCACCTTGACCTTTGACCTTGGTTTTTTTTTGCGAGCAGTATCAGGATACCTTACCTAATCAACAAACAAACGTGAGAAGGCTGTCTAAAGTGGTTGAAGAGACATTGCCAAAAATGTCTGTTTTGGCCGACGTGGGACACACACACACACACACACACACACACACACGCACACACACACACACACACACACACACGCACGCACGCACGCACGCACGCACACACACACACACACACACACACACACACACACACACACACACACACACACACACATACACACACACACACACACATACACAACGCGCGCGCGCGCGAAAAAAAAAAAAAAAAAAGACAGGAACGAACTTAAAAGTCTGCTCGCTTCCTTGAAAGCGGCGGACGAACAAGACTGACAGAGGTTGTGACGTTTTGTGCAAGAGTGAATTCGAAAATGGGGCGTAGGTGCACAAATTGTCACAACTGCGAGTTGTGACATTTTGTGCAGTCCTTCACGGCGCAGAATGTCACAACTGGCACAAAATGTCACAATTGTGACATTTTGTGCAGTGGTGACATTTTGTGCGGCAACATGGCCCGTTACTCGTCTCTTCCTGGAGGGTGAAATAATGGACGGCAAGACTAGGAATAGAGAGTCTGCGGGCGGATTGTCAGCAGAGAGATAAGGTTCCTGTTTTAGCGTCGTTACTGATTTATTGATTGTCAGCAGCGATGAGATATCTGTTTTAGCGTCGTTATTGATCTTATTGATTGTCCGCAGAGAGAGATAAGATATCGGGTTTAATTCCCCCATTTAATGGATTCCTTTATTTTATTTCGTGTATTAGTGATTGTTTAGGAAAGGAGAAAAATATTTCGATTTTTTGAAAAGGCTGTATTAGTTTCAGCTGGTGAAAGGTCATGTACTGGCGATGAGTCATATCGTAAGTTGCTTGCTTGGTTGGTTGGTGTACTGTTGTTTCTTTTTTTTTCTTATTTATATTGGTTTATTTGCTAATCTTCCTTTGTGGCAGTGGGTCATCAAATGACGTTGAGCGGGGCTCATGGTGTCAGGTGATAGCCGACGCTTCCTGTGTTTCATGCTGAGCGGAAATGATGACCACATCAGTGACAACAAAATCAGTCATGCGTTTCGGAATATACTTCATGCTTCTCTCTCTCTCTCTCTCTCTCTCTCTCTCTCTCTCTCTCTCTCTCTCTCTCTCTGTCTCTCTCTCTCTCTGTGACACACACACACACACACACACTCTCTCTCTCTCTCTCTCTCTCTCTCTCTCTCACTTTCCTGCACTGACGCTTCACGCACACACGCACACCACACACACACACACACCCACACACACACACACACACACACACACACACACACACACACACACACACACACACACACGTGCGTGCGCGCGCGCGCGCGCGCACACACACCACACACACACACACACACACACACACACACACACACTCACACACACACACACACATACGCACACGCACACACACACACACACACACACGTGCGTGCGCGCGCACACACACACGCGCGCACCCACACACACACACACACACACACACACACAACACACACACACACACACACACACACACACACACACACACACACACACACACACACACACACACACACACACACACACACACACACACACACACACACACACCACGTGCGTGCGCGCGCACACACACACACGCGCACACACACACACACACTTTTTTTTTTCTTTTTTTTGAGAGTTATTATAATTCGTTTCAAGTCGGCGGAATTCCGCAGATGAGCGAGCTGTGAATGGATAGGAAGGTGATGTTGTAAGCCCCGACGACACCGCTACTGGCGTGTTACGGGCTGTTGCGTAGTGCCCGTGAGTGTGTCGCCGTCCTTTGGCTGTGTAAGACGATAGTCAACGTGTTTACCCAGTGTTCAGTGTTGTTGCTTAAGACATCCTGCAGAGCAAGGTTCTACTTTACAGAGCTCTTGTCGACTCGTGACTAAACTTTGTCGCTTCTGTTCTATGTTGACATGTTATCTGATTAATGTATGTATGTGTGTGTGTGGGGGGGGGGGGGGCGGGGGGGGTAAGGGGGAGCGTGCGTGCGCACGAACGCACGTGTGTGCATGCGTGCGTGCGCGCGCACGCGTGTGTGTGGGGAGTGGGCATGCACGCGCATGCCGACCCCCCCCCACACACACACACTATTCAGATAGCATATCTCTGTCTGTCTGTGTGCGTGCGTCTGTGTGTGTGCGTCTGCGTCTGTGTGTGTGCGTGCGTGTGTGCGTGCGTGCGTGTGTGCGTGCGTGCGTGCGTGCGTGTGTGTAGTCGTGTCTTCACATATGTAACTCACTGCCAGAAGAAATAGGGAGTGGGATGAACGGTGACAAAATGGAATTGGGGTTATTGGGTTATGGTTGAGAGTGAGAGAAGGGAGGGGCGGGGAAGGATTGTGGGCGAGAGGGGAGACGAGGAAAGATTTTTTTTATTGAGTTTAAAATGTGTTAGGTTTTGATTTATTTTGACATTTATTGAGGTTTTTCAACTTTGAAAAGGTTTGTTCTCTCTTCGTTTTCAATGACTGAAACGTCTGTACAGCTTTAGTATTAACCTGAAGTCCGTCGGTCATGTGTGTGTGTGTGTGTGTGTGTGTGTGTGTGTGTGTGTGTGTGTGCGTGTGTGTGTGTGTGTGTGATGTGAGCGCGCGCGTGCGCGTGTATGTGTGTGTGTGTGTGTGTGTGTATGTATGTATGTGTGTGTGTGTGTGTGTGTGTGTGTGTGTGTGTGTGTGTGTGTGGTTTGTTTGTTATAGTGTGTGTGTGTGTGTGTGTGTGTGTGTGTGTGTGTGTGTGTGCACGCGCGTGTGCCTGCTTGTATGAGCACGCGCGCGTGTGTGTTTGCCTGGCGCGAGACTGTCATGTCAGTGTATTGCATGTATTCCTGTGTTTTACTTCACGTCATGTGAAGACGACTGCTTCAGCTGTGATATTAAGTGATGATTGTGAAATGCTTAAAGTGATGATTGTGAAATGCTTAAAGTGATGATTGTGAAATGCTGTATGGGAGAATCCTCCTTTCCCAATAATGACAGCAACAACAGCAAGCAGAAGGATGATGATGAAGAACAAGTTTCATGTGACTGTGACACATTCAACAGACTGACCTACTTTAAAAGAACTGATATCGAAAAACGAAAAAAAAAAAAAAAAAAAAAGCGTTTAAGTAAACAGTATATATTCACACCCACCCTTTCTCCCTTAATCACTTTTCACTTTTTTTTTTTTTTTTTTTTCTGTTCGCGATCTAGATGTCATCCCCCCAGTAGGCTTACATGTACCTATACACTCTGTGTCAGGTAGGCAGAGTATGCTGCTGTGTTTTGTGATAACTCATCAGTAGGCCTGCCGTTAAGATAACACGCGAAACAATTTTCCTTATCAAGCTGGTTGCTTGTTCCGCCGATGTTTACGTGCAGAGCAGAGCGTTTGGGACACACCCGTAATGTTTGCGGCATTTGTGACGTTTGCGGCACACGTGTAACGTTTGCGGCATTTGTGACCTTTGCGGCACACGTGTAACGTTTGCGGCATTTGTGACGTTTGCGGCACACGTGTAACGTTTGCGGTATTTGTGACATTTGCGGCACACATGTAACGTTTGCGGCACACATGTAACGTTTGCGGCATTTGTGGCCTTTGCGGCACACGTGTAACGTTTGCGGTATTTGTGACGTTTGCAGCACTCCCGTAACGTGTGTCACACTTGTTACGTTTGCGACGCTTGTGATGATGCGCATGCCTGTAACGTTTCGTGGTGCTTGTTATCTTTGAGGCGCACGTGTGGCATTTGCGGCATTGGTTACCTTTGCGCCACACACTGTGACGTTTGTGGCTTTTGTTACCTGTCTTTGGCACACCTGTAACGTTTGTTACGTTTGCGGCACTTCGCACTCTCTTTGGAAAGTGAGCGAGGTCCAGGCTGGGTCGGGCTAACTGTGTTCTGAGTGGATCTCAGTTCAGGGTGAGTGAGCTGATCTGGCCCCCGTTCATTTACCTATTTATTTGTTTATTCATTTACTTTTTTATCTGTATGTTTATTCATGTATTCATTTATTATTTGTATATTTATTTATTCATTTATTTATTCATCTACACATTTATCAATTCATTCAGTTGCTTTTTTTATTCGGTAAATCATTTGTTTATTCAGTCTTGTGTTTTGTTTTTTTTTTCTTTGTCAAGTCGAGCGAGAAATAAAGTATTGTCACAGGTGTTCAGGGAGCAGAAGGGTTCCCTCCTCCTCCCCCCCCCCCCCCCCCCCCCCCCCCCCCCATGTGTGTGTGTGTGTGTGTGTGTGTGTGTGTGTGTGTGTGTGTGTTTTAAGGATGGCAGCAGAGACTAGCATATTTTCAGACTTCCGGTCTGACCATAGTGGCCTGCAAAGGAACGATAACCATATCAGAGTCACAACTGACTTTGGAAAACGCGCAGAATATAGTTGTTTTTTTTTCCCCAGCTGGGAGAGCATAACCTTGAGCCAATCGACAGACGAGAGAAGGCTAGAGTGGAAGTGTCGAACGGTATGCAGACGAAAGGCGACAGATGGCGCCGGTGACATCAGAGACCAGCAGAGAATTATTCACGGAGCGTTGAGAGACCGAGACGGGTTTAAGCTCCCCAACATATCTGATATCTGATGCCAAAAAAAAAAAAAATAAATAAATAGATAAATAAATAAAAATTTTAAAA
>JADBJO010000178.1:97500-100000 GCA_016801955.1 Conus betulinus
CCGACTGAAAACAGTCACGTCATTGAGACAGAAAAACACCCCTCCAGACTGAAAACAGTCACGTCATTGAGACAGAAAACTACCCCCTTCCGACTGAAAACAGTCACGTCATTGCAGACAGAAAAAACAACCCCTCCAGACTGAAAACAGTCACGTCATTGAGACAGAAAACTACCCCCCCTTCCGACTGAAAACAGTCACGTCATTGAGACAGAAAAAACACCCCTTCAGACTGAAAACAGTCACGTCATTGAGACAGAAAAACACCCCTCCAGACTGAAAACAGTCACGTCATTTCTTTGTCTCTCTCCTTCGTAAACTTTGCTCTCGTCTTTTAGGGCTGAGTAATCATCATTACGGTAAATGGTTAACTGAATGTGGATTCAAATCAGGGTTATCTTCATGCATGTCACATGTTCAACAAAATGTGTCAAATCAAATGCATCATTGTGATCAACCCTCTCTCTCTCTCTCCTCCTCTCTCTCTCTCTCTCTCTCCTCCTCTCTCTCTCTCTGTGTGTGTGTGTGTGTGTGTGTGTGTGTGTGTGTGTGTGTGTGTGTGTGTGTGTTTCGAACTTACGGTTGTCAGACGTGTGTTATCGGATAGTTGAGCACCGACTTCAGGGCACAGTGTAATCAGAGGAGGGGGCCTAGGCGAAACTGGTGACAAGGTTGGGGTACAGATGTACACAAAGTCCTGGGTTGTAAACAGTTTGAATACGTTTGGTGAGTACAGCGTTGAACGTACTTGGATTGATACTCGTTCGAAAGAAGAGAAACCAGCGTTGATAGGTGATTGCCTCGGAACCCAGCAGAGCTGGTATGTTGGGTTTGAGCTCTAGATGGATGATACGTCAAATTATTAAACGAAATTTTCTCTTGTTTGTGTTTTTTTTTTTTTCCTGTGAGATGTCGGTGTTGATTTACCAGAACCTCAAAACAGTTGGAAGATGATCTTTGAATTACAGAACATAATGCTTGCACACCAACAAGAAAAATACTACAGTATGAGACAGTTATTGACCATACGTATTGTCAGCACACCAAGAAAAATACTACTGTTTGAGACAATTATTGACCATACGTAATGCTAGCTCACCAACAAGAAAAATACCACACCCTGAGACGATTATTGACCATACGTAATGCTTGCACACCAACAAGAAAAATACCACAGTTTGAGAACAATTGACCATACGTAATGCTAGCAAACCAACAAGAAAAATACCATAGTTTGAGACAATTCTTGACCATACGTAATGCTAGCACACCAACAAGAAAAATATACCACACCTTTGAGACGATTATTGACCATACATAATGCTAGCACACCACCAAGAAAAAATGCCACACCTTGAGACGATTATTGACCATACGTATATAGTACTCCTCCTGATGTGAAACTTTTTGTACTTACGTTTCTCGAGCACAGAGGGTAAAAATTCAGTACCAGGTGATCACCTTCTTACATGCTACAGTTTGTGTGTGAAAAAAAGTGTGTAAATAAGCAGGTGTAGCCATTAATACTTGTCTTTTTTTTTTTTTTATAAAATGCTTGGTACTATTTGATTTTTATGAGGGCTATGTTTTGCTAATTTTTTTTTTTTTCGGGAGTTTATCAGTACCACGACCCTTATAAGGTTCTTGCACGTCGACATTGCACTTGATTCTCTGTCCTCAAGAGACTTAAACCTGCTTGAGCTGGCAGAAAATCCACGGGGTTATTGAAGAAATTAAGTGAGGTTGAAGAACTCACGGCAGTTTACGACAGCAGAGAACAGCATTTTTTCAAACGCAAAGAAATAACTAGTCTATAAAGATCTGCTCAAGAAAAAGCTTTCAGTAACTTATTTCTTATTTTGAAACATCTCAAAGTACTCGGAAAACGTTTGCAATTGTTAGTTATTGTGAAGCAGATGTGTCATTTTTGAAAAACATATGAATATTCACTTTTCTACAACAGCGGATTTTTAGAAACTAAAAACAAAAAACTAGCCAAAGACGAACCGTACAGAAACGGTGATTTCTGTCCATTGAAAGAGTATTTTCTAGTCTAGAGGCAAGAAAATCAACATTTTAAGTGTTGATCTTCAAGTGTTTATGAGGTTCACAAGGCACCATGCATCTTAAAACAATTTAATTCTTGTGGTCTGGACAGAATCGATAGCAACATTCAGAAAATGTCTGCAACTGCCAGATCCGAACATCTTAACTTTATATTTTGAAACCCTTTCCCGTAAACAGACCTTATCATCCACGAGATATTTTGGAAGCCAGCTAGATTACACAGGGAAAAAAAAAAAAAAAAGATGTAAGCCAAATAGAATTAAGCCTTTACCCGACCTAGCTTGCTCGGAATGTATTTCTCCATGCTGTGTGATATTGATTATGTTCCAGCTTGCTCGGCCTCCGCCAGTCAAAGCTGTTTAAAAAGCCACTGTCAGCATGTGCAGGTGTTCCCAGTCAAATCTGTTTAAAGCCACTGTCACACGCATGTGCA
>JADBJO010000178.1:105000-107500 GCA_016801955.1 Conus betulinus
TAAAAAAGGCTAACGTCCTGACACCATCCACATGCAACCCAAGACATGAAGCTTACATCATTGCTCATGGAAATTTAAGGTAACACAGGTATGTTGTAAGACGGGTTTTAACCTCGGGCAGTGTTGAGACTTTGCCCAAACCGGATAGCAATGAGTTCCAGACATTGGGTGCAGAAAAACGAAAGCTGCTTTGTCCCACGGTCTTCTCTTTTGCGTCTCTGAAACCTCAACAGGTATTCATCGGAATAATGAATTGAACGAGAAGAATGAGACGTGCTGAGCAAGGCGGTCAGACAGGACGTAAGGGACGTTTCAAAAATGGTGGTGCGGGAAACTTCAGTGTTATTCTGGAATCCAGCTTTCACGGGGAACCAGTGAAGTTCCTTTCCCGGTATTGTGCGTTCTCGGGTCTTTTTCAACAACAACAAAAAAATCTTGCAACAAACACTATCTGACTTCACTGCAGACTAGAAGGGTGTTATGTAGAACGCAGACGTCTTCACTGCCGACTAGAAGGGCGTTGGGTAGAACGCAGACGTCTTCACTGCCGACTAGAAGGGCGTTGGGTAGAACGCAGACGTCTTCACTGCCGACTAGAAGGGCGTTGGGTAGAACGCAGACTAGCCCAGGCATTCCTGGATCGTGCCTTTCTTTCGGATCTGCCCCACAGATCCTCGTCATCGTTCTCTGGGATCGTTCTTGGGACACGTTCCATCTTTCCTTGATGTTTCATTAAAATCGATTCCGTTTGTTTTGTTTGTTCGTTTGTTTGTTTGTTTGTTTGTTTGTTTTTTTTTGCAGAGTTCTTCGCCTGATCCAGATCCACGCTACGAATCCGTTCCAACATTGGATGGACTGGTCCCGAGGCCACATGCTATCTTTCAATGAAGGTTCATTAAAATCATTAACTCAGTTTGGCGCGGCACTTTGCATTCAAACTAGGACTGCCAACCGTCCCGCTTTCGGCGGAATTCGTTATCCTCAAACGCACGTCATTCCGCTATCCCGCTTGACGTTAAACAATTCTGCTCACGAAGAAAACAAGTTCGTATGTTCGTTTGTTTGTTTGTTTGTTTGTTTGTTTGTGTGCACATCTGTCGTTCGTGTAGCCAAAGAGGTGTTTGCAAACTTACTGCCGCTTCAGTGTCTTCCGCCCCATCAGGTCGAAACGAGCTGCACCGATTAACCCTCAGGCAGAAAAGAAGAAAAAGAAAATCAGAACAGACGTGCAGATTCAGGCTGTTTTCTGCTGTCGTCGTGATGGGAGTACTGCTGGTCCCAGTCAGCAGTTCGGCCTGTGGAAGTGTTCAGCCTTGTCAGGAAGAGAACCTGACAGACGTTCGTCCCTCCCTCAGTCCTCGGGTCAGGACACTGCGGAGGAACTGAGGATTCTGAAGTGCCAAAATGACCCCAAGTCATGAGAGGACGTTTTGTGACAAGGTGCTTCAACAATGTGAAAGAGTAACAATGCATACTGACTTAGACAGTGATTCCACGAAAGTACTTGACAAAAGGAAAGAGGATAAAGTGCCTGGGATGTCATTGCATTGTTTTTGGGTGCAGTAGCTTATGTACTCCTCTCAGCAGTCAGAAATTCCTCCCAGTTAAAAAAAAAACAAAACATTCAAGTCGCTTCAGAGGCTGGCAGCTCTGATTCAGACCAACACACCGACCGACCCACCACCACATTTTCTTAACGACCCCCTTTTTAGAGGTAAGGTGACGGACGGGTTATCTGTTCACCTGGAAGACCACTGAAAGCGGAGAGCTGCTGCAGCTGATTGGGCTGGTTATTAAACAAACAGTAGTGAGAATTCCCACTTCACCATCAGGGGGCGAAAACGGCACGTCAGATCAGTGCGTGGGAGGTCATGGAAAGGACCACGACCGACGTTTACACGCAGCGCTCGTTGGCAGTGAAACGGTTAATCCATTCCGATTCCGAGATACCGCTGTGTGGACGTTTGGAGTGGAATAATCATGACCCCCCTAGACCCTCAGCCTCGGCAGGGATTTATCGGGGTTCAGCATCAGTTTGTAAGTTTTTTTTTGTCAGTATTTTGTTTCTAGGTGCGGCTTCTCTCTCTCTCTCTCTCATCTCTCTCTCTCTCTTCTCTCTCTCTCATCTCTCTCTCTCTCTTGATTCTCCTCTTGATTGATTGATTGATTGATTGATGGGGGGGGGTCTTGTTTAATCATGCGTAGTGTGGTCTCAAAACTTAGCGGATGTGGTGTAGCGTATATGACTATAGTCTGCACGCAGTGACGCCTCCTTGATGAAACTGAAACTGATCTCTCTCTCTCTCTCTCCTCTCTCTTCTCTCTCTCCTCGCCCTCTCTTCTCTCTCTCTCTCTCTCTCTCTCTCTCTCTCTCTCTCCTCTCTCCTCTCTCTCTCCTCTCTCTCTCTCTCTCTCTGTTTGGCTGTGATTGCCTTGAAAGGGTGTTGTGTAATCGGTTGGACAATAGTGAAAGGCTAAACAATTCAGGGATTATGAATAA
>JADBJO010000178.1:115000-125000 GCA_016801955.1 Conus betulinus
ACCAAGGGATAAGTCGACATTCGGTCGAGTCTTTTCCATTTCCGGCCGAAGTCAGTGTGTGTGTGTGTGTGTGTGTGTGTGTGTGTGTGTGTGTGTGTGTGTGTGTGTGTGTGTGTGTGTGTGTGTGTGTGTGTTAGTTGACATTCGCGCCTTAAGTCTTTTTTTCAGCCAAAGTTCTTCTTTGTTTGACCACTTTTGTTTTTTTGCCGGGTAAGTCAATATCGGATAAGTCGACATTCGTTTAAGTTGATGTCATCACTCCCTGTTCACTTCCCGATTAAGTCGCATTCATATGGACTTTGTTAGTACTCTCATAATTACTGACAAGAAGGCTGTACAGACAGGGGCAAGATAATTACAATGACAGTAAAAGAAATCCTTGACCTCAAAGCTTTTCATTTGATTTGGTTATTTACTAAACTACTTGTTGTTGTTTGTTAGCTTTTTTCATTTACGGTTCATTCATTTTTCATTCTTTCGCTATTTGTCTCTTTCCTTTCTTCCTTTTTTTCTGTCTTTCTTTTTTTTTTTTTTACCTATCTACAGAGTGGGGGAAGACAGCTATTAGTTCATTGAAAATAGCGGAAGACGTCATTTCCTTGGTGCACCACCATGTTCAAAACATGAGCAAAAGCTGTTTGAATGTGTTGAGTTCCCAACTTGCATACACCTGGATGTGGACTTCTCTACGTCACATGTGGATAAATAAACACAATAAATGCGGTCTCAGAGGAGAACGGTATTGAAAACTTTTTTCTGGTTTTGTGTACAAAGAAGATTGCCCCTCATCACAAAGTTGTCGACCGTGAAACAGCTGCAAATCGGGGTCAAGGGTTAAATGACAAAGTCAGTTCAGCGTGAAAAAAAAATGCACTTTTTTTTCCAGTCTGTCTCTTTCCTTTCTTTTCCTTTGCTTCCCTTCTGGTTTTAATTTTCTCACCCTCAACCCACCCTCTCCGACATTCTTCTGTTTTCGTTTACATCCTTGTTGATTTTCATTCATCGTCTCCTTGACTTATCATTTATCGGTTACAAGGGGGGTGGGGTGGGGGGTGGGGGTGGGATATATATCATTCTACAACAAGCAGAGCAAAGGCTGTCATAGTGTGCTGACGGTAGAGAACCCAACGAATCAGGACGACTTTTTTTTTTTTTTTTTTTTTTTGACATTTTTCCGTTTCCGTGAAGAAGAATTGTAGCCGCTTAAATGTAGGAATGCTGGAAGTATCGACAACATTACGGCGGAGTTCATGAAATATGGAGGAAAGGGCAGCAGCAGCTGATATCAAAGCTGCCATCTGCAACCGAATCTGCCACACTGGGGGATTGTTTGATCCACGTCATGCACTAAACCGCTGATCGTCACGCCAGGAAAGAATATCCCGCCACGGTTTGCCAGAAACACACTGCATAATTGACATGGTCAGCCATGCCAGCGCGGTAATGCTTAAAATCTTTTTTTTTTTTTTTTTAAATCGCGACCGCAAGCACGTAGCACTGTTGCTTAAGATCTGGCTGGATTCCACAAGACTAAGAGTAGTATCCAACATATTATTATCATTACTATTATTATTATTATGATTATGAATACTTAAATAGCGCCTATTCTCGGCTAGAGATCAAGCTCTAAGCGCTTTACAATCAACACTCGTTTACACAACGGGCTGCCTTCCTGGGTAGTGCCGACTGAAGAGCTGCCAGCTGGGGCTTCATTCAGTCGTTTCCTGTGTCATCCAGTCAATATCGTTCAATATTGTTCACTCAATTTCCTTACTTCCCTCATTCTTTCCATTTCTCACGCAGCATGCATGCTGTGTGTAACGTGTCAACCATACCAACCGCCGAACTGGCCTTCTCTTCCTAAAGTCGGTGATGGGAGTTTACGTGTAAGCAAGATGTTATGCGTGCGTTCACACACGGAACCTCGGTTTATAGTCTCATTCGAAGGACTATGTGGGAAATGGAGTCAGAACCAATGTTAACTCCGAGGGGGAAAAAAACCTGTTCCGAAACGGCCCGGCGGAGATTCGAACCCGCAATCCCAGGATCACCAAGACGAGTCCGGCGCTCTACCACCGATCTATTCCCGCCCCATATCTTTAATCAACCTGCCTACCATTTGCGAAAAGCATCTCCAAATAAGGAGGAGTTCTACCACGTCTTCATGGATTTGAAGAAGGCATTGGTGTGGCAGGAGGCGCTAGGGGCCACAGTGAAGAAGTTTAACACCAGGCAGGCAGACCTAATCAACGTCATCCAGCAGGGTGTGTGTGTACTCCAAACCGAGAAGTGCAGTGCTCGTACAGGGTAATACTACTACTGGAGCGTGGTGGATTCAACAGTGGCAAGGACGCCAGAGAACAAAGTGACTAGTGATGGGGCGAAACCGTGGCACACGCCTGCTGCCAGGTCATTTCCACGGTGATCACTGGTGCCTGTGCTGAACCAGCGTGCGTAAAACATCACCTGCCACCCCACCCCCCACCCACCCACCTACCCCCACCCCTGCTGACAACAGCGAGTGATTTGTCTTGGAGTGGGGGCAGTGCGCCATCGTGGAATGCCGTGGACATCCCCCCCCCCCCCCCCCCCCCCCCCCCCACGGGCTCACGGCAGACATGGACAGGAACGACAACTTTTCAAAGAAGGAAAGAGCGCGTGATTGACCAATTTAACACACACACACACACACACACACACACACACACACACACACACACACACACACACACACACACACGCGCGCGTGCGCGTGTTTATATCTATGTCTGTGTGTGGCGGCGGGAGAGAGAGAGAGACAGACACAGACAGAGAGAGAGAGAGAGAGAGATCAGGCACAGGTCGCTTGTGCGTTTTGTTTTATTGTTGTTGTCGTTTTTTTTTTACCAGTCGCGAGCGATTTTACAAAACTGGATTTTAACGCGTACTTCAACATATAGGTTAACACACATGTCAACAAAAGAGACGGGGGGGGGGGGGGGGGGGGGGGGGGAATGTAGAAAAGTTAGGTTCTGGTTCACTTTCGTTCCGTTTCAAACACGCTTCGCCTTCTACACCACCATGATGAATATTGTCTTTAAGGACGGAAGCCAGAAATGCTTTTTTCATGTTTGTTTTGTGTGTGTGTGTGTGTGTGTGTGTGTGTGTGTGTGTGTGTGTGTGTGTGTGTGTGTGCGTGCGTGTGTGTGTGTGTGTTGTTTGTTTTGTTTTTGTTTGTTTGTTTTTTTTGTTTTGTTTTGTTTTTGTTTACTTCTAATTTTGTACCGCCCGTTACTTTCTTCCATCGCACCACCGTAAATAGCACTGCCTTTTTGAGTGGTGCCCACGGTGACTGGAGTTGTCATCTAGCGTCACAATAGAAACACCAGGCAAAAAAAAAAACACACACACACACACACACAACAGCAATGCACACGGATGAAAAGATCGCTCCAGTGTTCGCGTCTTTTTCTTTCTTTTTATTTTTTCTCCAACCGACTGAATGCGCTGTACTATGCCACGTTCCGACCAGCCCTGAACAATCATCGGCCCTCGTTTCTCCCCGTGCGGTCCTTAGGCGTTGATGGGACGCCCTGAGGTCGTTCGCGTATGGGTCTTTTCGGTTATTACGGGAAAAACCGCACAACGGCCCCGGCCACAACAGCGAGACACCACACGCACACACCCTCGCGCACCCCACGGGAACCGGCCGCGCGCAAACCACACACGCACACACGCACAACGCCCAGACCACACACACGCACGCACACCAACACAAACATAACACCACGTACACGCACCGCGCGCACGCCACAGCACCATAACACACACCACACACACACCACACACACGAACCCAGCACACACACACACACACAACACACCGCTCTCCGCACAAATGACAACATACACACGCGCGAAAAAAGCGCGAACGAGGGCCCTGAAAACCCACACACAAACAAATCAACACAAACTAACACAACAAGAAGGACACACACACACACAAACACAAGCCCCCCCCACCCACACCGCACGAGAACTAGAGCGCGCGCGCAGTCGCGCGCAAGCATATGCAGCAGCACACGCGCGCGCATTGTGCTCGTCATGGCATGGTACACCTTAAAAGGAAAACGAGGAGTCAAGCACCTGTTGGCCGGAGTTACGTCTCCTCGCGTCTCGGCCCCCCCCCCACACAACACACACCCACACACCAACAACCACCAACCCACCCCCCCCCCCCCCTTCCTCTTTTTACCGGCCTGGGCAGCTTTGTCAGGCACACAGTGCGCCTTTATGTTTTTTACCATGGGGGGAACATCAACAGAGGGACAGTCTACACAGTATGTCCTTTCAGCAGTTCAGGTTCCAAATCCCCACTGGCCACACTCCCCCCCCCCCCCCCCCCCCCCCCACCAGTCTTTTACAATTTCAGTACAGTTCTTTTTCTCTTCTGCGTACGCAGGCTGATACTCCGCGGGACACCCTGTGTGGACATAAGGGGGGCAAGGATTAATCCCATCTGCCCAACAAAGGGAGTGGACGTTTTTAGAAGGTGTGTGGTGTGTGTGTATGACCCTTTTCTATCCCCCATTGAGGCAGCCATACTCCATCTTCGGGGAAAAATACAGTCATCATGTTGATGGGTCAGTCCTGTACTAGAGGAAAACTGACGATGTGGTGGTGGACAGTGGTGACGCGGGAGAGGAAGAGGAGATGGGGGACGGAGGGAGGGGGGGGTGGGGATAAAATGGAAACCGCGAAAAAAAAAAAAAAAAAAAAAAAGAGGGGCGTTACGAATGTAAAATGTTATAACGTCCACTAGCAGCGTTTGAAGAGAACCCGTCAAAAAAAACCCCGCCTTGAAGACAGAACCGTATCGCCCCCGCCCAGTCTCCTTTCGTCTCTTGATTCGGATTCGTCAGTGAAACCCGGTTGACTGGAGTCGGTCCTGGCAAGGCATAAGTGAAGATATGTAATATCACCATCATTTCTGTGTTTCCGTTACCACCAGTGGCTCAAGGGGGGGGGGGGGGGGGGGGGGGGTTGGGGGGGGGGGGGGGGCGGTTGGGAAACGAGGTAAATGCCGGGGGGAGAGAGGGCGGGGACTGGAACGGATTGAATGTGCGCCGATAGCAGATGAAAAAAGTAGTAAAGCTTATCCCCCCCCCCCCCCCCCCTCCCCTCCCCACCTCACACTCCTTTCCTTGAGAGTTTAATGACTTTGGCCTTTCATAAAACAGAGAGAGCGAGAGAGAAGAGAGGGGGGGGGGGAAAATATAAAAAAAGGGAATAGGTATAAGAAAGAAAAAGGAATGGGAGAGAAGCATGAGCACAGCCTCTATATATCCCTAGTATTCTGCCAGATCGTGTTCACAAAATCTGTACATAATAAAGCGGACACCATTGGTAGGAGATCGTCAGACATACGGCGCATTTGTGGATTGTGCGCAGACACACTTCTTGTGACTGAAGCACCGTCCTCTAGGAAAACAGAAACAATGAAGGGGCGGAAGCAGTGAGAAATCGACTAGGTTATGGTGCTAGGGTTGTTGGTGTTGATTCAGAATGGGTTCAGGACTAGTAATACAGGTACAGACAGGTACGTGCGGTTCGCTAACGTTTGCCTTATTCAGACAGGGAAAGATGACTGCATGCTCTCTATTTTTTGAGGCAAAAGGTTCATAGAATAGCAGCCAGGATAATGGTTACCGGCACCTTATGGAACGCAGCGAACCACCCCGCCTGTGTAAGTCGAGATAAACAGAACGAGATAAATCAATGGCGTAAAAAAGAAAAAAAAAAAAGGTACGAAAATGATATAAGTCAGTGTGACGTGTGGGAGTAGGTATATGGGAGCGGATATGACGAGTCTGAGTAGCCTCAACATATGTGCAGACAAAGAGCCACTCTACGGCGGCAAGTGCAAATAAGGACAGGAGAGAATGGGGGGGAGGGGGTTAGGGGCAGCGCAAAGCCGAAGAGGTATGTAAATTGTACGGGTATCCTCACCTATATAAAAAAAAGGGGATGGAACTACCGTGTCCAGTTCATCAATGAGGAGTAGGACCACAGTATGAGAAGAGAACAATACGTGTTGGGGGGAAAAGGAGACTCAGGCTATGGAAAAGAGATGTTTATTGTTACATTAGGGCGAGGAAAGGGGAGTGGTACATGAATGGTCAGGCTGAGGACAGGCGTTTGGCTAGAACAAGATTGCGGGTGGAGTCATGGGGTGGGGGGGGTTAGAACAATATGCGGGAGGGGACGCGTAGGGGTTCCGCGGAGACAGCTGTGGGGTGTGTTGGTGTCCATATATCAAGATTAGATGGTTCGGGTGTCAGCTGGCTGGGGGAGAGGGAAGAACTTCCCGGACGGGGGCGGGCTGCGGGCGCGGGCGAATCTGGTCGTGTCCCTGGGTCACTAATGTATACACAGTTGTTTTTGTGTTTCACTCCGGTCGCTTGAAGGGTCCGGGGTCCCGCCGGTGGCAAGCGAGGCGTCCCGGGGTTCTGTGCGTACTCCCCCATAGGCGGGCGAGGGCGCGCTGGCGTGTGTGGAGTGGGGCGTGGGAAGGAGCGCGAGGAACAACCCCACACACAGGCAGCAGGGGCCCCACACACGAGGGGGGCGCGGCCCCCACACCCACACCACACCACACACATCCACAGGCCACACACACCCACCCACCCCGGGGCCCACCCCCGCGCCGGCCGGCCCCCACACACTGCTCCCGGGGGGGGTCCTTCTCTTCTCCATCTTCGGCTTCGGGGGCTTGGGGGGGGGGGCGGGGGGGGGGGGGGGGGGGGGGGGGGGGGGGGGGGGGGGGCGCCCGGGGGGGGGGGTGGGGGGGGGGGGGGGGGGGTGGGGGGGGTGGGGGGGGGGGGGGTGTTGAGTGCCCTGTCGCGTACAACGCGTTTGCCGAGCAGAAAATAACGCACATGCTGGTTGTACACAGCTCTCAGGGGCAGACACAGAAAATAATAAACACACCACTTCGCTCATGGGATGAAATGGAAGTGAAGGCACTGTGTAGATCTCCCATACCCTAATCATGGCATGTGTCGCGCCAAAAGATCCCTCAAACTAAAATCCGATTGGCATTGTTGGACCAGCGCCGATTTTCAATGGAAATGAAGAGGTGGGGGGGTGGGGGGGGGGGGGGTGGATAAACGGAAATATCAAAGGGGGCGGTGGGTTGCTTCTAAACGCAAAGACTTAACATGGTCGTAAGCTGCAAACTTTGGGTTAAGCGGGCGTCTGGTCAGAAGAAGTCCGACCCAGCTAGAAAGGGGTATGATCGAAATCGCTGTCCCCTGGATTCTATTTTTGGTTTCGAAAATTTGTTTGACTCTCAGGGAGGGGAGAACCCTGTCGCTCCCCGTACAAATGGGAAAGACATGCGCGGGCCAGTAGTTTTATCATCAGGAGCGTTCTGCAACGTAACTATGTACTCCTTCAGATAACAATGTGGCCGTGAGAATCGGGCAGATGCCCATCCCATGTTTGGTATGACTTCGCTATTGATGTCGATTAACTGGGGTTCGAATTAAAGTGAGTAAGTGAGGTACCTGCAACATCCCCGTGTTCTTATATGACTAAATGAAAAGGGTCTCGGTGAGAGGGCGTCTTCAGACCGAAACGAAATCAGACAGTATGCAGGGGGACTGCAATCGGGGCTACGCAGGGACATCGATAAATGCAAGTAGTTTTTGGTGTTGTTACGATTTCTCACGTCAAAGTATGTTTTTGTCCAGATTTCAATATAACAAGATCTTGCTGATTTGTTTTCACAACCAAAAATAATGGCACACCTCATCAGCAGATACAGAAAAAAAATTGTTGTGTACTACTCTGACCTTTCAACCGGGCGAACCTCTCACGGTGGGAAGTAAAGTACCTGCCTGGCACTAAATTATGGGACAAAAAAGACTAAGAGTGTTTGCAATTTTGCTAAAATAGAAGATTACCTGATGAAAACATTTCTGTTAGTGTTATTGAATATGTTCAAATGGTTTTAGGAAAACCAAGGTCGTTGTGGCTGGGGGTTGTGTCGTTGTTGTGTTTGACTGTCGGCAACATGATGCTTCATGCACGTTTGACGTGCACCCTTTTTTTTTTCAGAGTACAGTGAGAAAGAAAAACAACATCAGGTATATCCTTACTAGGCCACAAGCAATCAGACATGTCCTAGCATTACTGGCAGAGTTTATTGCCGAAGCATTTGAGCATATTTAGTCGCCTTGTGGAGCAGACGGGGGGGGTCTGTCAGATACGAATACTTGTCAAAATAACAAGGGGTGATGTGGGGGTTATTATGTGAAGTTAGCACGAGCTTGATCATGAACGTTAATATCCATGGAATTGGCGTGGGAATTAAGCGTCATGAGATGGGTATTTGCATGAAGGTATTGGCATGAAGGGGGGGGGGGGGGGGGGGGGTAAGTTGTTTGGTTGTATCGTCGAAGAGATGCCGCTTTGCAGCTGGCGTCCTGTAGCGTCCAATAGGGGGCGCGGGACCGCGGGGCTGAATTACGGGGGGACTGTCAGCTGCGGGACGGTGGTACCGTGGCAGAATGCACTGTGAGCGCCCCCTCCTAGGGCCACTCTGCCTCCTCCTCGGGGGGGGGGGGGAGGTCGGTCGGCCGTCGGTCTCGGGGGGTCTCTCGTGGGGTCTCGTCTCTTCTCCACTGGTGGCGGGGGGCGGTCGACATCCTCTGGCGGGGGGCCGCTCTACGTCCGGGCTCCTCTCTCTCCGTCGGTTGTGGTGTGTGTGGTGTGTGTGTTGTGTGGTGTGTGCTTTTTGTTAGGGCAGTGGTTATTTGTCCCAACTCGGCACGAAAGCAAATGGGGGGAGGCTGTTTCCGCAAATCTCGCGGGGGGGGGGCGGGGGGGGCGCGGGCGTCAGGAGGGGGGGGGGTGGGGGTGGGGCGGGGGTCGGGGGCGGGGTTGCTCGGGGGGGGCAGGGGGAGAGCGGGCTTTTTATGTGAACTTAAACAATGCATGATTTGACTGTATAAACAAAATTGGGATAGTAAAATACTTACTGGTGATATATTATTCAACATATCGTTCCTTCAGATCCTTATGGCAGCTGAGAGAAATATTTAACTACTATTACAGTTCCTAAATTTCGCAAAGTGTTCGTGAGATTTCGACTTGGTAGTAGTGATTTGAATGTCCATCAAAGATATACACTAAACTCCAGAAACTGTCCGTTCTGTAATCTAATCAGGACGAAATACACTTTTTTGATTGTTTCCGAGCAAGTGTGTGTTCTCTCTACTATCTTATTTCTCACCCCAACACCTCTCTCCTTTTGCAGATAGGTCAGTGGCCTTTGAGTTTGTTGCCTTCTCGTTCCACGCTATCTCCTCTCGCTCTCCTCCTCTCTCCTCCTCTCTCTCTCCTCTCTCTCTCTCTCCCTCTCCCTCCTGCACCTCTCTCCTCGCTCTCTCTCCGCTGGCGCACACTCTCACACTAACACACACACACCCACATGACACACACACCCACACATCACACACACACACACACACCACACACACTCACACACACACACACACACACCACTACTACAGTACCTACATACTACACACGCTCACACACACACACACACACACACCCACACACAACTCACACACACACACACACACAACCCCACACACACACACACACACACACACCACACCTATCACACACACACAACGACACACACACACACCCACACACACACCACGAGGCCATCGGACACCTCTCGCCTCATCTCTCTCGCCTCTATCTTCCCTCTCTCTCTCTCTCCTCCCCTCTCTCCTCTCTCCGGGTGTGCATCTCCTCTCGTGCTGTGTGTGGTCTCCCCTCTCTCTCTCCGCCTCCTCCCGCCTCTCCCTGTCTCGTCTCCTCTCATCTCTCTCGGATCTCCTCTCTCTGTGTGTGTGTGTGTGTTTGGTGTGTGTATGTGGTCTGTGTTGTGTGTGTGGTGTACCATCCTAACGCATGCAGGCTTACGCCTGCGGGCATCACAA
>JADBJO010000178.1:140000-150000 GCA_016801955.1 Conus betulinus
GTGTGCCACCAAACAGTGAATCACCTGTCAGTGTGCCACCAAACAGTGAACCACCTGTCAGTGTGCCACCAAACAGTGAATCACCTGTCAGTGTGTGCCACCAAACAGTGAATCACCTGTCAGTGTGCCACCAAACAGTGAATCACCTGTCAGTGTGCCACTAAACAGCGGATCACCTGTCAGTGTGCCACCAAACAGTGGATCACCTGTCAGTGTGCCACCAAACAGTGAATCACCTGTCAGTGTGCCACCAAACAGCGGATCACCTGTCAGTGTGCCACCCAAACAGTGAATCACCTGTCAGTGTGCCAAACAGTGAACCACCTGCCAGTGTGCCACCAAACAGTGGATCACCTGTCAGTGTGCCACCAAACAGTGAATCACCTGTCAGTGTGCCACCAAACAGTGAATCACCTGTCAGTGTGCCACCAAACAGTGAATCACCTGTCAGTGTGCCACCAAACAGTGAACCACCTGTCAGTGTGCCACCAAACAGTGAACCACCTGTCAGTGTGCCACCAAACAGTGAATCACCTGTCAGTGTGCCACCAAACAGTGGATCACCTGTCAGTGTGCCACCAAACAGTGGATCACCTGTCAGTGTGCCAAACAGTGAATCACCTGTCAGTGTGCCACCAAACAGTGAATCACCTGTCAGTGTCAGTGTGCCACCAAACAGTGAATCACCTGTCAGTGTGCCACCAAACAGTGGATCACCTGTCAGTGTGCCACCAAACAGTGCATCACCTGTCAGTGTGCCAAACAGTGAATCACCTGTCAGTGTGCCATCAAACAGTGAATCACCTGTCAGTGTGCCAAACAGTGAATCACCTGTCAGTGTGCCACCAAACAGTGAATCACCTGTCAGTGTGCCACCAAACAGTGAATCACCTGTCAGTGTGCCACCAAACAGTGAATCACCTGTCAGTGTGCCACCAAACAGTGAATCACCTGTCAGTGTGCCACCAAACAGTGAATCACCTGTCAGTGTGCCACCAAACAGCGGATCACCTGTCAGTGTGCCACCAAACAGTGGATCACCTGTCAGTGTGCCACCAAACAGTGAATCACCTGTCAGTGTGCCACCAAACAGCGGATCACCTGTCAGTGTGCCACCAAACAGTGAATCACCTGTCAGTGTGCCAAACAGTGAACCACCTGCCAGTGTGCCACCAAACAGTGGATCACCTGTCAGTGTGCCACCAAACAGTGAATCACCTGTCAGTGTGCCACCAAACAGCGGATCACCTGTCAGTGTGCCACCAAACAGTGAATCACCTGTCAGTGTGCCAAACAGTGAACCATCTGCCAGTGTGCCACCAAACAGTGGATCACCTGTCAGTGTGCCAAACAGTGAATCACCTGTCAGTGTGCCAAACAGTGAATCACCTGTCAGTGTGCCACCAAACAGTGAATCACCTGTCAGTGTTCCAAACAGTGAACCACCTGTCAGTGTGCCACCAAACAGTGAATCACCTGTCAGTGTGCCACCAAACAGTGAATCGCCTGTCAGTGTGCCACCAAACAGTGAACCACCTGTCAGTGTGCCACCAAACAGTGAATCACCTGTCAGTGTGCCACCAAACAGTGAATCAATTGTCAGTGTGCCAAACAGTGAATCACCTGTCGGTTTTGCCATACAGTGGATCTGCACTCAGTCCGACAAAACAATGAATCTGCATTCCATCCGACAGAACGATGAATCGGTACCAGTCTGACAAAAACAGTGAAATCTGTCGTCAGTCTGCGCAGACGTTGAGTCCGTGAGGGATCTGGCAAGATTGGAAATCTGTGATGGATCTGACAAGATGGGAAATTTGTGACGGATCTGACAAGATGGGAAATCTGTGACTGACCTAACAAGATGGAAAATGTATGTGGGGGAGGGGGGGGGGGGGGTAGACGGGGGGGGGGGGGGGGGGGGGGGGGGGGGGGGGGGGAGGGAGGGCAAAGCAAAAAAAAACAGGAAAAAGGAAAAAAAAAAGAGAAGAGAAGAAGACCCAAAACGGTGTTCTGATAATTTCTGCCGCTCATATTGCAGTTAGTATTTCCTTCGATAAATTACAAAAGATCATCACTGCTCATATAGGGCGGTTGCCTTTCATGACTAAATCAGTTGTCTAGAGGCCCCCCCCCCCCCCCTCTCTCTCTCTCTCTCTCTCTCTCTCTCTCTCTGCCCCTTCTCTTTCTTTCCCTCTCTCTCTTTCTCTTTCTGTCTCTCTTTCTCCCTCTTGATCTCTTTTTATGTTTCTGTCTGTCTGTGTGTCTCTCTCTTCTATCTGTCTGTCTGTCTGTCTGTCTCTCTCTCTCTCTCTCTCTCTCTCTCTCTCTCTCTCTCTCTCTCTCTCTCTCGGTGCTGAAAGACCAATGGTCACACAGCTTCAATGACTATCATCGTCACGTGGCAGCCGCTTATTGCAGTGAAAGACCTGGCGGACGGAAATGTGTAGGACGAACATGCCGTACCCCGTCGTTTTATTTGCTGACGTGGCAGCCATGATGAAGCTACCCGGGGTAGTGACCAACATGAAACGACTTGACTTGGATGCCAGAAACTCATTGCTTGTCGCACGATGTCGACCTTAATAAACAGTTGTACTTCTCCCATTCTGTCCATGCATGACAGACCAGCGGAACGAGTGCACTTAAACACACATATGCAGAGAGAGAGAGAGAGAGAGAGAGAGAGAGAGAGAGAGAGAGGAGAGAGAGAGAGAGAGAGAGACTGAGTTACCCAGAGTGTTTGCACGCGCTCCGAAAGGGCTCTCCGTCCCGCTCTCCCCCCCCCCCCCCCCCCCCCCCCCCCCCCCCCCCCCCCCCCCCCCCGCCCCCAAGCCCACCCACCCTGACTATCTAAATAAAGATTAAAGGAAGTTCTGCCTCATGTCCATTGGGACAAGAGAGATGGGGAGAGACAGACAGATAGACAGACAGACAGATTCGGATAATCTATTCATGCACAGACCTTTGGTCCTCATGAACGGGTACATTTTCCCCATTCTTGAACATTGCAGCATTTTCTTAGTAACTAACTATACACACAGTCATATGTGCACACGTATTCAGGATCTTAAGATACAGCACAGAGAGAGAGAGAGAGAGAGAGAGAGAGAGAGAGAGAGAGAGAGAACTAACCCAAAGTGTCTGCATGCAAACGGAAACACTCTCCGTCCCCCTCCCCCCCTCCCCCATACCCTCACCTTCCCCCTTCTTATTCCTCTCTCTAGATAGAGAAGAAGATTTAAGTCGGGCTTGTGGCCGTTAGGGCACTGAACTATTATTTCAAAACGAGAAAAAAAAAAACGTAAATCATGGTGTACAGTACCGTTATTTTGATATGCAATCCAAAACAGTGAATTTTCGACAAATACGTCTTGTTCAGACGTTACAAAGAGCAGAATTTCTTTTTTACAAGCCTAAAACAATTCTCCCCAGATGGCGGTCAGCGAGATCATTCTCAAAATGCCATACGTTCCAGTCTTTGCTGTGCGGCGCCGACTGCTCGACTGGCATTCCAGATGATCAGTGAAATCCGCCTGTTTGGCTTCGTTTGTGTGGTGTGTGTGGTGTGTGTGTGTGTGTGTGTGTGTGTGTGTGTGTGTGTGTGTGTGTGTGTGTGTGTGTGTGTGTGTGTGTGTGTGTGTGTGTGTGTGTGTGTGTGTGTGTGTGTGTGTGTGTGTGTATGTGTGTGTGTGTGTGTGTGTGTGTGTGTGTGTGTGTGTGTGTGTGTGTGTGTGTGTGTGTGTGTGTATGTGTGTGTGTGTGTGTGTGTGTGTGTGTGTGTGTGTGTGTGTGTGTGTGTGTGTGTGTGTGTGTGTGTGTGTGTATGTGTATGTGTGTGTGTATGTGTATGTGTGTGTGTATGTGTGTGTGTGTGTGTGTGTGTGTGTGGTCCAGTCTTCATCGCTGCGCCGCACAGGTTCACTGACAACGGAATGAATCGATCCGAAACGAGGGTTTTTATAATTTTTGAAAAATTTTGAAAGAAGATCTGCTCGGTGTTGGTCTCATACTGATTGACAAGTGAAGTCTGCCAGCTGCGTTGTTCGTTGGTTCATGAAGCAAAGTGCACCGAATGTATTTCACCAGGCTAGAGCACATTGTGAACTGAGTCCACACACGGAACCTTCCGACACCCATTTCTGACCCAAAGTGTGGTAGACAGGAAATAGAGAGGCATATTCATTTTGGCACTCGCATGTTTCGCTATTCCCTTAAGATGCCACGCGACAGCGACAGCGTATACAACACTCCATCCACAGAGATGCTAACAATTTAGAGCAATGAAACTTGCTGAAGGCAAACTACTGGGTAAAGCTCCCACGACAACGTGCTGAAGGGAAAGTCGGTCATCAGCAGTTTGTGAGGAATGTCTGGGGCTTGGGGTCATTCAGTATTCGGGAAGATGTTTTGCAAGGAGAGGGAACGCTTCTGTCAGCATCCCTGACATCTTGCGGGCCGTTACGATCAAAGGGTGGCCGTTGGATGGACCCTTGGTTCTAATGATGCCATCAGCATGCGGTGTGTGAAAATCGGGGAGACATTTATTCAAAGTTGACTACCGGACACGCAGTGTCTCCACGCTAGGTGAGTAACATCTTTGTACAAAGCCTGGCTGGCTGCCCCCACTCTGAGTCCCGAATGAGCTGTAATAGACAAGTTCGGAAATACGCGGTGCAGGTCGTCTGTGTTAGAGCTCGCGTTCAGCCAGAGTGATCCCGCCGCTTTCATGGGACATATGCCGCTGGTGGGCATGTGTAGAGCTGACTGGTTAGGGCTGTAGAGCTCTGGAACAATGTCGCCCCATCAGTCAGCTCAACACTTCAGTCAGAGACCGACAATGCCTAAAACATGGGTGAGAAACGGTGCACCTTGTAATACAGATAGTTGGCATCCTGGTCGTTTTCCTGGTGTGCGCTTCAAGCAATATATTTGACCCTCCAGATCTTTTTATTTGACCCGTACACTGAGAAAATATAACTCGATTTGCAATGGAAGGACAAGCGTTTTCTTGGCCTGATATTGTTGTTGTGGTGGTGGTGGTTATTGTTGTTGTGGAGCAGGCCTGCCGTCTGTTTTGTCCACCTGCATGCTGGCATGGGACTCAAAGAAAGAGATTTTTACTGGATGATGTTGCAACATCGTTGTTGACCAAGAGCCAAGACAATGGAGTTGATGTCTGTGTATGAGAGGGATTTTTTTTAAGAGAAGCGTGTTCACGCCAGAGTTGAAACGGATCCAGCCGAACAGTAATCGACTCCCATATGTCCTGTCACTGTGTTTACATGGTCCTGTTGTAGTAACTCCCAAACCCAACGCATCAGATCTTCAGCAGTTATTCCCAGAAGAGAAATGTTGAACCTAAGGTTCGTTTATGATTGAAGCTTCTTTACTTGGTGATTAAGGTAAGGTTATGTTGCTTGTAGCCCAGCCGACCCGCAAAGGGCCATATCAGGGCTGTCACCACGTACTTTAGTTGATAAACCAAATGCCAGTCAGCCATCAACAGAGAGGAGGTTTCAGTTTGATCATAGTGCCCGCAAAACCTGTTCTGGGAAACATTTTGTTTTTCGTATCTGTGGTGCGCTGTACGGATTTATGACCGGATTGGTTGAGGCCTCTGAAGTAGCCTAGTTGTGTGTTTACCTTTGGGCAGTGTGAATGTTGTTCCGTACATTCAAGAGGCACCTGACGCTGGTGTATGTAGGAACGTGCACCAGAATGGTTCTTCTGCTGCTTGCCTTAGAACAAACAGCTTCAAAATACTCGTTGCTCTTGATTGTGTGGACGGGGTATTTTCACCAGGAAGAAATGTCGTGCGACATTTGCCTTACCTTCCAAACTGCTCACGTCCTTGTGTGTGTGTGTGTGTGTGTGTGTGTGTGTGTGTGTGTGTGTGTGTGTGTGTGTGTGTGTGTGTGTGTGTGTGTGCGTGCGTGCATGCGTGCGTGTTTACAGGTGAGGTGGGAGACTGGCGCAACCACCTGAACGACGAGGAGACGGAAGCGTTCGACAAGGAGTTCTGCAAGGTCCTAGACAACGACCACTTCCCCTTCCTGTACACTCTCTATGACTCGCGTGATCTCACGTTAGCCGGCCACGTCGCTTTTGTGTGTCACTGTTTGCATACACTTTCTTGTGGGATTTTCTTGCTCGTCCATCGTTGACGACTATGGTGGTTTTCAATTTTGCGTGTACTCCCGTTGGTTTCATAGCCAAAATGTAATGCAGGCAAGCAAGGAGTAGAGTAATCAGAACAGTAACGTGAGGTAGGGTTGTTATGTCGTTGGTCGTTTCCAGTTTCAGAACACTGAAAGCTGTGGACGGCGAATTTTGGTCGTCTTTTTTTTTTTTTTTTTTTTTTTTTTTTTTTTTTTTGCAGAGAGGTTGCCTCTGACACATATTTTAAACCAAGATGAATAGTTCCTGATCACATGAATTGCAGTATTTTAATCTCAAGCTATGTTAACCGTTTCAGACCAGATGAATGCTGATGCCCAGTATTTCTCGGGCCTACTTCTTTTCTTCTTGTTTTTTTTTTTGTTGTTTTTTTACAGTTGCTATGGTCTGTAACTTCATCTGTTTGTCAGCTATTCTCCGGCGACTTTTTCCAGTAAAAAAAAAAAAAAAAGAAAGATTCATGTTTACAGTTGAAATCTAAACGGACTTTCTCTTCTTTCACCGTCCTTCATGATCTGACAGTCTTACTGTAGTATCGTTTGAATTCGTACGGAAGTGGAACATCGAGGCTGTGAAATGGTTTACTCTGTTGGCATTCAAAGAAACGGTTACAGCGGCGAACACGAGCGTGGCCATCTTGGACCTACAGCTCAAAACGAAAATGCCTCCCTGTCAAATTAAAGATGGTAGACGTCATTAAATGTCTAAATCGAAAATGAGATATTTGACAGAAAGAAAGTTTACCTGTCTGGTGTCTCGCATCTACGTTGTAAACACGCTAAACGGTACACACCGATTCTAGAATTAAGTCTACGGAGGCGGGGACATTACTAGTTCGTTCTGATGCGAACGGTACCAAATCGGGAATCAACTTCTGTCAGAAGAATGCAGATTTCGATTCCCTTTTTTTGTTTGACAATTGAGAGATTATCGGTTTTTCAGCTGTAGGCAGTCATGTCCGAGGCGATGCGCAATGAGTAGTTCCCTGGTGCATCTCATCTAAAACTCCAAAATTTTGACTCGGAACACAAAACCTTTGACGTTTGGTTCCTTATTTCTTTTGTAGCTGTTTTGGTCTTAGCATGCATGTATGCAGATGTGCAAAACTTAACGTGTAGAAAAAAAATGTATTTGTCTCGGTCAGGTCAGCTGGAATATGATGCGACATGTTTAGCGTAAAATTTTCGTACGTCATTTTTCCCCCCAATACTCGTGTACGATCAGACGAGGTGGTGATAAAATGGATTGAAGAAAAACAGGTTTTCGTTCAGGGATTCATTCTTGCACTTTACCTCTGTGATTGTTATTGGGGGCTGGGCTAAGCTGCTGCTGCTGCTGCTGCTGCTGTCTGTGTTTGTGTGTGTGTGTGTGTGTGTGCGTGCGTGCGTGCGTGCGTGCATATGTGTTAGTGTTTGTGTGAGTGTGTACGTGCATGTCTGTGTATGTGTGTTTGTGAGTGAGTGTGTGTGTACGCACATGCACGCGCGCGGGGATAAGTTGCAATTATTATTACTGATTGTGATGGAACGTGATGTTCATTGTCAATCAGGAATGCTAATTCACTGTTGTGCATTGACGTGGGGCTCAACGGGTAAAGGTTGTGGGGGTACAGTCGATTGGATGACGAAGCGTAAACAATAAACAAAAATACCGCACAGACAATTGGCCAGTCAAAGGAAGTTCCTATGTAACTGTGTAACGAAACAAGGAAAACACTACATGAGAAAAGGTTTTCTTTCTGACTTCATGTGTGAATGAAAGAGGGTTATTCCGAAAATTGTTCCAGATCTTCCCCTCCATCCTCTGACTTAGAGACCGTGTCGGGATAAGCAACGTGTTGACTAATAACCAAAGGATGAACAAGATGTGTTCACTGTAAAACCCAGTTTGGGCCAAGGAGGATAGCCTACAACTCTATAAATACGTTTTAAACAGACCAACGCAAAAATCAAACATATCAAACGAACAAATCAAAGGTAAACGGATGTGAATTATTTAAGCATTTCTTTTCTTGTCCGGTGAATTAGGTAATGTGGGTAACATGGTGGGACTCTGGTTCGTTTGCACATTTTTGTTTTTCATTCTACGCAGTAAGATACTACAAACATTTCATTTTTTAAGAAAAGAAAAAGGATTAAGATGTATGCTTCTATCAAACTTTTCTTCTCAGTTTCCAGTCGGTCCAGGGAATTCGTTGTTGGTTGAATATTCAATAAATGACAAGAGTTCTGAAAGTGGATTTTTGTATCATACCGCTATGTTCTTTACTACAGTGTCATTTTGTTTTAAAACTGGATAGAATTCATGCTTGATGAAAAATCAATGAATATTTAAATGTGTGCTGTGTTTCTTAAAAGTTTTTTTTTTGTTTTTCTACTTCATGTGTGTCCATCAGATAGCATAACGATTTGCAAAATGTGTCGGGTATGTGACTGCGTAGTATGGAGATTGGATTTCTGTCTCCTATATTGACTGATCCTTTTTTCTTTGTACCATGTCATTATGGAAAGACATTTCTGCCCAACGGTGAAACAAATAAGGAACTATGAGATATCCCTGTGTGCATCACTTTTCTGTTAAAAACCAATGCACAGGGTGTAATTTTTTACAATTCACTTTTTTTTGTTTTGCTTTACAAGAGTTTCTGACCTGCAACAGGGAAAGTTGCTGAAAGGAAAAGCCTCTAATACATAGGAAATAAAAGTCTCAGTCAAGGTTAGCGAATGCTTTTTCGCTTTTTCGAAGTCAGCACAACACAGTAAACGCAAAAAAAAAAAGTGCATATATATATATATATATATATATATATATATATATATATATTAATGAAATCACAAACTGGTCAAATAGTACTGGTTTCTTTTAGGTGTATACTCTATCTTTTCACTTTTCATCAATCAGCACAGGCCTGCCAAAACGTTACCTTGTGACCTTGATGACTGATATCTGACGTTGACTTTCTGACTGTACTATGTTGAAAAAAAGGGTGCAAGATTCAAGGGATGGATATACATCTCTCTCTCTCTCTCTCTCTCTCTCTCTCTCTATATATATATATATATATATATATATATGCTTTCTGTAGTGTGCCATATTATAACCTTAACTTACGGGATCTTTCGCTCATTACCGACTCATTACTGTACTACGTTCGATAAACAATGCGGCAAAATGCTAATTTTTTGTTTGCTTGTTTCGCAAAACATTTTCTGTATGACCGTGGAGCGGCCGCCACCCCTGACGTTGAACGGCAGCAACGTCATACGGGATAACAGGATTACTTGCCTCCGTCTTGTCCAGTTTCATTTCTCTTTCACTTGTAGTAGATCAGCAGAAAATGGCGACAGACAAGCACGCATGCACAGACGTGAGAGGCAGCATGATGAGTCCGACTGACTTTGTTTTTACCGCGTGAGTCCATCGTCAAAAGATGCAGCCTCTTTCACTTTCTTAAAATGCACACATGTGGATTATGCAGACATTTCACGTGGTCAAATCACATTTTAAATCCATTGTGATATGCGTTGTGGCAGGGTGGGGTTTTTTTTTTTGTTTGTTGTTTTTTGTTTTTTGTTTTTGTTTTGTTTTCAGTAGGCAGATTTTACGTCTCATTAAGCTTACGTCATACTCTTCGTTCCTACACTGGTTCAAACTCGCTCGATCTTCATTCTCTTAAAAGACGGGGCTGAAACGGGCTAGCCTATCCGTGGTCCGTAAAATCTCGCGGTCGTAAATCTGAGCCTCCTACAATAGGTAGAGAAGGTAAAAAGGTTTGGGAGTGTAGTTTGTGTTGTAAAGCTGTTAGCTATGGGTTTTTTTT
>JADBJO010000178.1:152500-162500 GCA_016801955.1 Conus betulinus
AGACTGGTGACGTCACTGGTGGTACCTTTTTTCTCCCCTCCTGGAACCTTTCAACACAAAAGTCCGGTTTTCGAAAGCAAGCCGGAAACCTGTACCCTTGCAAGTCCAGACTTGCAGAGAATTTACGGTCTTAGGGGTAACCAAACACAAGCCGTTTTAAATGGTTTTTTAGGATGGAGGAGGAGGGTTGGAGGCTGCTGATTTACAACAATAAACTCCGGTCTTGAAACAACTTATCCTAATGAAGGTTATCATGGTGGTGGTTTCACCGTGTGACCATGGTAGTCTGGTCAGGAGGTACAAGAAGAAGAGATAAGATAAAATAATGTTGCTTATAGCCCAGCCGACCGCAAAGGGCCATATCAGGGCTGTCACCACGTTAAAATCATCTCACAAGTCATTCATTCACACAATTCTTTAAAATACATCGTCTAAAAACTCATCCAAAAGTTTGTTTTAAAAAAAAACAACAAAAAAAAACCTTTCTACTGTAGAACTTCAGATCCGATGAAAAATGTTAACCTCTTTCAAGAACTCAAAGATCGCGTCAGGCGGAACATCTCTGAACAAGGTTTTCATGGAATCTGCTGTAAAATGTTTGTGTCTCACATCATGCAAGTCCCAACACTCTAAAAGAATATGTTTCATTGTGAGTGGCACATGACATGGGAATACACCACAGAGCTTCTTCACTCTTTAAAAGGTATGAATGGGTAAAATACGAATGGCCGTGTGTGCAGCCGGCACAGAACTGTTTCTTCTTTACGACCACCAGACGTAGATCAGAGGAACTCCTTAAGGTTTGGACGGATCTGAAAGAGTTTGTTATCCATCTGTGTATTCCAATCCTCCTGCCAGAGGTCTCTTACATAATCGCTTATTTTGGGTTTCAGATCTGAGCAGGGGGATATATATGTTGGACAATTTCTGTCTCTGTTCTGGCATTCTTGGCCAAAACGGTCAACCATTTCATTCCCTCCGATGCCAACATGACCAGGAACCCAAGCCAGAATAATGTAACCCCTCCACTTTCAACTTGGTAAAAAGTTCAAAGAAGTGTACAAGTTCTGGATGCTGAAGGTTGCGGCCAGCTATGGCCTCCAAAGCTGACGGCTGTAAGTTCAGCAGAGTAAGCAGAAGCATCTGAAGGAACATGTTCCAACAATATTTGAGAAAGGTGTGGCTGACCAGTCCGACGACGCGGGAATGACAGTCCTTGTGGCAGAGGGCCAGCCACACCCGTCGCCGTACCAGAATAGACACCTAGAGCGCAACTCCATAGTCTTCCGAGACTGAAGGATGCCTACTGAAATTTGAGGAGCACCAGGGCAATAGGCTGCACAGGCCACTACATTTCAGACTCGGTGAAAATTTTCTGATAGGATGGGAATTTCGAACAGAGGTCAGCATACAATGCCTTGTATGCCAGAGAGCTGGTGGACTCTTGGCGAAAAGCTGCAAGGTCAAAACAAAGTTTTGGTGTGGAAAAGGTCGATGGAGGGCTCATCTGGAAACCTGGAAAAATCGGACACAACTCCTAGGTCTAGACCTGCATTCCGCGCGTGAGGCTGCATACGAAGACCAAACGGCGGAATACAGTTAGGGTTGTTTTCGACATTGCTTTGAAACTGAGGGTCAAAGACACAGTCATAGGCAGGTTTTTCCGGTTCAGAGAACAGTCTGATACAGCAATTCAAAGACAGTTTCAGCCTGCGGTTGGACAGTGAGGGTTCACCTGCCTCTGCGTACAGGCTATACACAGGTGGTGGTGCGGAATGCTCCAAGACAGAGACGAAGCCCTTGATGGTGGATAGGGTCCAAAACGTTTTAGATAAGACGGTCTTGCAGAGTCGTATACAGCACAACCATAGTCCAGTTCGGAACGGACCAAGGCTCTGTAGAGGTGCAGCAGAGTTTTCTTATCAGCGCCCCAGTCAGTGTGCGCTACGACCCGCAGAATATTCAGAGCTTTCAGGCAAGAAGTTCTGAGGTTTTTAATGTGGCTAAGAAAGTTGAGTTTTTGGTCCAAAAAAAATCCTAGGAATTTGGCCTCTTTGACAGCTGGAATGGGAGATTTCCCTATTTTGATTTCAGGATCTGGAAAAAACTGACGAAAATTATGGAAGTGAATGCACTGTCTTCGTAGGAGAAAAGTGAAGCCATTTTCATCCGCCCACTGATGAATTTTATCCACACAAAGCTGGAGCCTGCGCTGGTAGTTTTGCCATGTGGCCAAGATAGGCTCCATGAAGTACAGGGGTAATAGCCCCAGGTTAATAGGTTGGTATTTTCACCATGTGACCAAGCAGACGTCATGAAGTATAGGGGTAATGACCCGAAGTCGATAGCTTGGTATTTTTACCAAGTGGCCGAGGCAGACATCATGAGGTACAAGAAGACGCTGAAAGCCAACTGCAAGAGCTGCTACCTGGACACAGACCCAGAAACATCGAATTCCTTGCCAGACCCCGCTGGAGAGACACCTGTGCCATCAGAGCACAAGGAATTTAGAGCTAAACAGAGCGGCGGCTGCCATTCAGGCAATGACGACTAGGAGGAAGCAGGGCCCCACTCTCACAGAACTCACTGCATCAGACGTGGCCGACTGTGTGCCTCAAAGACATCTACATGAAGACCCATTCTGGCAAACGACCTGTCTGCCTACCCGTCCTTCCAACCGACAGGTGAGCCCATATGACATAATCTCACCATGAATGGAAACTGCAAACCTTTGTGCGGTCAGATCTGTTTCTGTAACTGCACTCTCCATCACATTTTTCTTTTTTCTCTGTCTTTTGCTGTCTCGTTTTCCATGTCACCAAAGTGGGTTCCTCCCACGCCGCACTTTCCGCCCTCTTCACCCTCCCCTCCACAGCCACACCTAAACTCATGTTTAAATTTCAGCCCCAACATCTGCAGACCTCAGAGAGCCATGAATATCAGACGTAAGACCACCAGAGGACAAACTGCACGTGCTAATCGTGTTGCCTCGGTGATGCTCAGTGCTGTTTGTTTCGAGGCCATATGTGGTCTGCAGGGTCAGCTGGGCGATAGAGAAGACTTGTGCCTGTTTTGATCCAAGATATTCAGGACACCATTTGGAGAGTAATCGCTTACTCGTGGTTTTATTGGTAAACGCTCTCTCTCTCTCTCTCTCTCTCTCTCTCTCTCTCTCTCTCTCCATCCCCTGAACATGACCCGATCTTCTCCGTTCCCTTTACCCCTCTCCTAACCTCGTCTGACATACACAAGGAGTTTCGCTCATGGGCATTGTGCCTGGGTGTCTTTTGATGTTAGTATTAACGTGCAAACTCTCTTACATTGGTGGCCCGAAGCCTTGTGTTGTTAAAGGCATCATGTTCCACACAGGCATTACTTGATCAGTTTAAATTGTTATCGCAAACTGTGCTGGGGGGGGGGGGGGGGGGGGGGGGGGGGGGGGGGGGGGGGGGGGGGGGGGGGGGACGACCTGCCGTGGCTTGGGCCCAGTAGGGGATGTCCTGAGTGTGTTGTTCACAAAACATCATCGAAGGTGATTCGACAGCTTTGCACGTCTCCTTGGGTGGGTTGCCTCCAGTCGACTTGATCATTTGCTCCTTGAGGACTTAAGAGATCAGCTTATATTATGCTGTTGTGTTGCGGGCCGAATGCGAGGTATAAGAATATAGGGCTCAAAAAAAAGAGACTGCAATAAAACGGTTGAAATGGTACTAATGCCTTGGCCATCCTATAGCCAGTACTATGGCTACGCTATGGCCAGTGCCTTGTCCATCCCATCAAAAGAGAAAGGGGCAGACAGAAACACGGAATAACCAACACACAAACACACACACACGTGCGCGCGCACGAAATACGCGCACACAAACCCGCACGCTGAAATAAGAGACAATACACATTTATCACTTCACCGATCAAGTTTTGTCAAAAATAGAAGTATATTACCTTTACAAAAGAATGACAATATCCCACTTGTATACAGTCAAGTCTAGTAAATCGACAACGGAGTAAGTAGACATTCGGTGACTTTTTTTTTTTTTTAATCATTTTCTCAAGTCGACATTCGCATACGTCATTTTCACCTTCTCACACCCGGATAACCTGACTTCCATAAGGAACCAAAATACATAGCAAAACGGTAAGTAGGCCTACAGGCAAGTTCACAGACTAGCAAGCTGTAAATATCTTTTCAATTCAGTGGAACTCGGCTTAAAGAACAGAAACATAACCTTTTTTTCTTGACCTCAAAGCTTGTCATGTTTTGTTTTCTTTCTCTCCCTTTTTTTTTTTTCTTTCTTTCTATGGTGTATCCGTAGGGGAAAAGGGGGGGGGGGGGGGGGGGGGGGGGGGGGGGGGGGGGGGGGGGGGGCACAGACCCAACACACATGACCAGACAGGCTATTAAACAGGAAGATACCCTTTTCTTTCTGCCCCACTTTATTCTTTAAATAAAAATTAAATAAATAAAGGCTTTTTAACATGTTTAGTTCCCACTTTGACACGTGCCTGGCGAGTATACATTCACGCAAGTCGATGCCATTTCTTCCTCTTCACATTCGGATCAGTTGACGCTGAACATAATTAGTATGGAATCGGAAGAGATCAGCAGTGAAAGCTATTGTCTGTTTTGGTACGAAGAGAATAGACTCGCGTGACAAATTTGTCCGACCAGCCGTATCTGACAATCTGGGTCAACACGACGATGGAAACCAGCACGGCGACCTTCCTTTTCAAGGCTTACCTCTTTTCCTCTTTCTTTCTTTTTTATTCTTTTTCTCTTTTATTCATTCATTCTCTCTCTCTCTCTCTCTCTCTCTCTCTCTCTCTCTCTCTCTTCTTCTTCTTCTTCTTCTTCTTCTTTCACTTCTCTTCATCTGTTCCTTTTCTGCCTGAATGTCTGTCTTTCCTCCTCTTTTCTTTCTTTCTTTTTTTTTTTTTTTTTTTTTTTTTTTTTCTTCATTTTTTTTGTGTATACCTCCTTCCTTCAACGCATGCATATGCTTCCTTCCAGAGTTTTTAATTCCCTGTAATAAGAGGGTAGTGAGGGAAGGGGGGGGGGGGGGGGGAGGAGGGAGGGAAGAGGGGGTAGAGCATTCACAGTAAATTACACCCTTTCGATGTAAAGAGTGTTGCCGGGGCAGAGCAGTCGTTCTGTTTTCTTGCCCGCATGTTTGCGTGTGTTCGCTCTGTGTTAACGGACCGACTGTACTGGAAACTGTAGCTCCCTTTCGATTGTCTGGCGATCCTAACACTAAACCTGGGATTCCAAAGTCGACAAACGAGTCGAAAACATCCAACTCTCGCGGTAGAGGGCCACCCTTCGTGTCGGCGCTGGTTTTGATGTGTCACTAAATTGTCTCCGTTGTCCTTGCCAGACATACGCTTCAACAAAAAATTTTAATGTTAAATCATTCACCGTGATTATCTTTCTTATGTTAAATCATTCACGTGATTATCTTTCTTCATTTTAGTAGTTGAGGAAGACAGTTTCGCACGGGTACAGAAAATCGAATATAACCAACCATTATCAAGTCTACACACCTATTTTCAGCGAGTCTGCCGAGATTAAATACACCGAAAATCAACCAGACGGATTTTATTATCAAACACTCTTGTGTTCACGACCCACATCCGATCGTCCGGGGGAAAAAAAAATATTCGTCTGACGTCTAGGTGGTCTGTAGAATGCTTCAACTACCTTACTGATGGTATTGTATATGATCACAAACACTTAACCACGACTTTACTTACAATACTGATAGTTTATGTAATCTACACGTCACAAAATGATGACGTTAAAATTTGCATTCAGCAAAAATACAAATAAATGCATTGATATATAAATGAATATATTGATATAAGCCGTAATTTCAAAGGCATAACAAACAAAAAGGTTAACACCAATGTTACTTGATAAAATTTCACAGAATGTCGACTTACTAGATCCGGTGTGTGCTGGATTAGTCAACGGAAATTAAAAAAAAAAAAAAAAAATCCAAAGCATACTGACATATCCGGATTCGACTATCTGTGTAAAAATCCTCATTTCCTTCAATTTCAGAGCTTCAACTGATATACAATGGGGAAAAAAACCAACCAAAGAAACAAAGCTGAAAAGCTTTTGCCGCTTAGGATTATGTACAGGACGCTGACACTGATGTAGAGATCTGCAAGTAAGATATCATCAACATACACAGCGAACCTCGGATTCTACACCCTGTTCCCAGATTTGCATTCCCTCGAATACAAGTACATGCATTCACAAAGCGCACATCCAATCAGAAATACTAGACAGTAGAACAAAATAGGCAGACACTTGATTATGTATGTACAACAGATATAGACCACTCATGTGCAGCATACTCGTATACACACGTTGTTCACGCCAATTTCGACTTTGCTTGATGTTTTTCCCATTCAAAACCTCGCATCCCCCCTCCCCCACTCCGCCCCCTCCTCCCCCCTTTCATTCTCCAGAATGAATCTATAATCATACCTATGATGCCGTCAAGCCATGAAGACTGCAAGAGCCATGTCAAGGACTGGTCTAAGTGCACGAGGGCGGGCAAACAACCCCCAACACCCCGTCATGAAAGTGTCAAACGAGCGAAGATCAAGCAAACAGTTCTCCTGTCATGCAAACAACGAACAAGCCAAAGATCAGACAAACGATTCCCCTGTCATGAACATAATGGCCGAGCAAAGAGCTGGGACGCAAGGGGGGGGGGGGGGGGGGGGGGGGGGGGGGGGGAGAAATGGTGAAGAGTTAGGTGTTACAAATGTAAACGTCCAACCATCAACCCCTTTTCTGACATCACTTGTGAACAGTTCAAATCTGACTAGAGCGCAGAACCGTTTGGTAGGCCTGGGGGGGGGGGGGGGGGGGGGGGGGGGGGGGGAGGACTCAACTTCCATCAACTGCTTAAAAAATCGTCAGTATGACGCGATCGGGTTTGCTAATCCGAGGCATCTACCCAATATTCACCACCTGTGATTCCAACCAAGGAGAAGACAATCTCACTCCAGCTGCCTTACAAGGCAGCCAGCAAAGGGTGAACTCAAGGAATGAGAAGTACTGTAAAGAAAGTATCAGCTAAAAAAAACAATAAAAAAAAAACACACACACAACAAAAAAACCCGTATGGAATTATTTGATATAAAAGCAGATATTTGAGTCTATGCTAGTGGATCCAAAAAAGACGCAAGGAAGGTCAAAATGTCCTAACAGACAGAGTGGTCGCCTCCCCTGCTTCATAACCCTGAAATCATCACGGCTAAGAAGTGTCTACATGTCTGCGGTTCAACTGTCTTAATTTCTGTAAATGTAAACATATCGACAGTTATGGTGTGTAACACACTTAAGAGATTAAGCAATAAATAGATTAACATTATCGTTACTATCATTCAATCCTCTTTTTTTCTTTTCTCTGTCCTTCTTTCTCCCCTTTCCTTTTACCTGTCAGCCGTTTCAGACATGAAGGCACTTTTTTCATGTGACTTCAAACACGAAACAGCTTTATCTTCTTTATTCCCATTTCCTCCTTTTTTTTTTTCTTTCTTTCTTTTTCTTTTCTGTGGCAAGACCTCAAAACCTTCGAAAGCAAAGCAAGTTCTTCCATCCCTCCGTGGACTGAACACAGTACAAAATGAAAAAGACTTGTATTTCTAATTCCTGATTTTTGACTGACTTCTGATGGTTCTTTTCTCTCAGAATGGACAAGGTTACTTTTCATTTACAAACAATCACAGCAGAATCAATACAGTGTGGACCTGCACTCAAAGTGGTTAGAACGTTCAGCTATGGAGCTCATGGTCGCGAGTTCAAACGATGCAATGAGTCAGATTCTAGCAGACTGCAAACCCTTTCTGTCTATCCGAAGGACATAGGTACCTGATTCAATTCAGGTAAAAGTAAAGGCAGCGGAAAGAGAGCGTTGGGATCCACCTTCCACAATGCCATGCACAGACACAGTGAACCTCTGACACTTCGCTAAGCCGATGGCCATTAACCTATCAAGCTTTTAACTCTGACCCTTGAAGAGACGTTTTTCGGATCATGTACACGGATCATGCACATCTGTGTCATAAAACATGTTCGTTACAGGACACTGTCATTTTCTCTCTCTACAAATAATTGTAATCATAAAGTTGAAGAGCAAGTCAGAAAAAGTAGGTCTTTCTCATACCACACAAGATCAAGCTCTTGACTAGCCAAGTACCCGATGCTATGCGACATGGCCACACTACAGGGCTTTCTTCTTCTCAACGATACCAAGTCACACAACAGCAAACTTTCTGGAATACACACATCTGAGAGCCTGGGGATACAGAGGAAAGTTTGACCTGTAAGTCTGTTCACTGACATCTGTTTTGAGTTTTTCACTGCATGCAGTTCCTGGCATTCACAGAACATCCCTTTGGCTCTGAGTATCAGCGTGCCATCATCCCATATCCCAAAATGACCCCTAAATCCTCGGGTTTTTGACAAAGTTGTTAGATTTCAAGATTTTCCTCATAAGATTCAGGTTTCAATAATCATCATCGAAATATGGGGATTCCTAAACAAACAAACATAAAAAACAACTAAGGATGGTTCTCAGGTACGAAGTTGTACCCATACACTGTAATATCGTGCTGTATGTATCCATCATTTTGGTCAGATTCCCCTTCTACTGTCTTCCCCTTCCCAAATATAAACACAGCCCTGGCATCCCTCCTCTCATCTTACGCCCTAACATCTCTCAGTCCCAACCACCCCATCAGACAAAGGCTTTAAAAGTAAACAACCAACAAACATCACATAACATTCACGACGTCCACCTGGAATTTCCAATTTGCGCAGCATGTAAACAGTCAGGCATCCACAATTCCTGTGCAGCCAATGGCAGAGTGGTATACGATATCCAGCGCAGGGACTGACGGAATGTTTGATGCTGACAGTCCACAGCTTCTGACTGTAAGCTTTCTACATGTCACACACGCATACACACACATCTCTGAATAAAGCATACTGATTACTGTGGGATATTTCAAAGTGAAACAGATTGAACGGCTCACCTGTAAAGCAACAGGGAGCACAGCTCTCATCAAAAAGCAAACAAACAAACAAACAACAAAAAAAAAAACAACAAATAAAGAGTAATGAACCAAAGAAAAGTACTGAATGAAACAAATATCCTGTACATCCTACGTACCAAAACACAATATGCTTACGTTCCAGTTATACATAATCATAACAAATTGGAATCCTTACCTAACAAAAATGAAGAGATAACAAACAATCTTACCATAACAAAGATGTGATACAACAAACAATCCTTACCACAACAAAATGCTGAGATAAACAATCCTTACCACAACAAAATTCTGAGATAAACAATCCTTACCACAACAGAGATGTGAGATCACAGATAATCCTTGCCATAACAAAGACGTGATAACAATCCTACCATAACAAAACTGAGATAACAAAAAATCCTACCTTAACAAAGATGTTAGAAAACAATACTTACCAAAACAAAAGAGTGCAATAACAAACAATCCTTACCATAACAGAATTGTGATATAACAAACAATCCTTACCATAACAAAGATATGAGAAAGCAATCCTTACCAAAACAAAAGAGTGTGATAACAAATAATCCTTACCACAACAAAATTGTGAGATAACAAACAATCCTTACCATAACAAAATTGTGAGATACCAAACAATCCTTACCATGACAAAATTGTGAAATGAAGAAAACACTTCTGAAAGATGAAACGACAAATAAAAAAAGAACACTGTACAAAATAATATTAAGAAAACAATTCTGAAAGATGAAATGACCAATAAAAAAGAACACTGTACAAAATTATCTAACTCAAATGTCTCAATGAATTTCACAAGGAAAGTAAGACTCAGAGAGAGCTATCTGTAGCAGCGCCACTCATTAAGACCAAAACAAAAGACCATGGGACAGTCCTACCCATGCCTGGGATTAAGAGGAGAAATAGGTATAGA
>JADBJO010000178.1:165000-170000 GCA_016801955.1 Conus betulinus
GTTACAAACTGAGGCCAAAAAAAAAAAAGGTAAAAAGATATTCATGAACCAAGTACAGGCAATGGGACGTGGCAGATGAAAAAAAAAAAAAAAACAAAAAAAAACCTGGAAAGCAAAGCCAACAAACTTATAGACCAAATAAGATGACAGATAGACAAAGTCAAAGTAAGTGAGTGAAAACAGGTTGTCTCTTCTTTTTTTCTATCTCTTTCCTTTTCAGTTAGAGGCCAGGGGTTGGGGGGAGGGGAAGGGGGGGCAAGGGCATTTTTTTTTTTTTTTTTTTTTTTTTTTTTTTTTTTTTTTTTTTGTAGAAATGGATGATTTCAACGTCTGTGTTCACAGAAGGAAGAAATACAACTTCCACCAGACAAAAAAAAAAACCCTTGACGCATCCCTTCATGTTCTCCAACTAGACCTCATGTGACACATTTAGGTCTTTGGATCATGTGATTTGGGCACACACTCAAAGGATGGCAAGCAATTCATTTTCATTCAAAGTACAGCCCAGTGAATCACACACGGCAGTAAACATGTAGAAAATATGTATCTGGTCATGGAGAAAAATAACTACACAAGATCATCCACAGCCCTTGATAATATAATAGGGAAGCAGCATTATAATCATCTGCAGCCATTGAACATGTGATAGTCAAAACAAAATTATAATCATCTGCAGCCATCGATATACATCAATAAAGCAACATTGATAATCATCTGCAGCCGTTCATAACATAGTAGCTGAACAACATTGCAATTTTTTGCAGCCATTGAACATAATAGTCAAACAACATTATAATTATCTGAAGTCATTCATAACACGATAGCCACACTATTTCAGACCTGTTTACCCTGAAACTACTATTTGAGCACTTTTCAACTGAAACTAGCATACTTTCTACAAAATGTGTGTACACTTTCTTCCAGTCTTTTCATGAAAGCAGGGGTGGGGGTAGGTAGAGTGATGGTGGTGGCGGCTTGATTTCATTTCTATCTACAGGCATCACACCTGGCAGAGGGTAGACTGTGGAGGGGCACCTGACAGCACCTTACAGTGCCTGCCGTAAATGAAGGCTTTTTTCCCGATGCTGATTACTTTCAAACCTGATTCATCACCATACTTTGGCAAAAATTCAGGCTCTTTCGCCATTGTCTTCTTACTTTTTTTTTTTTTTTTTTTTTCTCTTGAAAGCCTGTAATAGCCGCTATCATTCCAACGTCATCCAGACGTAAGTTCGTACGCATGAGTTAGCGAGAGTTGTTGCTCTTTGGTCATAGCACAATGATTGCATTGTGCATCTGCGAATGCATCTATGGCTCATGAGCTCCATCTCTAGATTTTTGTTTTTTTCGACGCCTTTTTTTTTTTTTTTTTTTGCTGCCAGTTCATCCCATTCATCATATTTCTGTCAAATTGATGTACAAGATACCATAAAATAATATGGGTAAACAGGTCTGTGATCGCTATCCTTAAGACAGACAAAACTAGACTGTGTTGAGATCATCAGCCATTCTGTGTGATTTCTAACCACTCCCCCCCCCCCCCCCCCCCACCTCAAGGTCAAGTTTCAAGTGATTATAGCCCAGGCAAACCATGCAGGGCTTTCAAACTCATAAAGATAAAAACCCTCATATCCTGAAAAGGCAAGATCATAGAAAGAAAAAAAATAACTATCTTAAAAATGAAACAAGCACCAAAAGCAGCTGACCCCCAAAACTAAAAGTATTTTCAAAAAACCTACTAAACCAAAAAAGTCATGGTGCCATGCAATTAATGTGAGAGGCCACCCTGGCAAGCAGACACTGCAAAACAGACAGAGCAGTGTCCACTCTTGGCAGCCTTTTACAGGCAGAAAGACAGAGGAAAATAGTACAGAAACATTTTTAGACCAGTGTCCACTCTTGGCAGCCTTTACATGCAGAAAGACAAAGGAAAACAATAAAGAAACATTTTTAGACCAGTGTCCACTCTTGGCAGCCTTTACATGCAGAAAGACAAAGGAAAACAATAAAGAAACATTTTTAGACCAGTGTCCACTCTTGGCAGCCTTTACAGGCAGAAAGACAAAGGAAAACAATAAAAAGAAACACTTTTCAAAAAGATGATTTTGAAAAAAAGGGCGGGAAAGGGGAAGTTACTAGTATGGAATTTACAGGGAGGAAAGCTATCCCCATCAAATTAGATTCCAACAGCAGAAACTCGTTACATTTTCCCCCAATTTCTCAATGTTTCTCAGACAAATCCAACGACCTTTATGTATGGCAATCATTTATATGGACAAAAATAAAACAGTCCTTTGTGCCCTTTAATCATCACCGACAGCAATGACACCATCATAAAGACAATCTGATGCTGGTGAATATACATCTGGAAAGACCAGACTGGTTACAAAATGAAGATACCGTTGACTGAAAGGCACCAAACACTGTCGCAAGTACACAGTGACACAGTGACCATTCTCACCATTCCTAAAGGCCTCCTCACATGAGCCATTTGAATAGTACGTTTCAGGGGAACCGGTTCCGCGCTAAACTGAACAGCAATCATGCTACAGTCTCTTATCTATCTGCCTCTGCTCGCAAGTGTCACCGAGTGTTACAAAACAGTACCAGCAAAAAACAAAAAACAGAAAAAAAGGAAAAAGAATATTGGAAGCCCCTCTCCCTCTTTTTACTTCTGTTGTTGTCCATGTCTGAATGTCAGATGAGGATATATTGCCAAGCTTGCATCACCCTATTGTGGATTGGGGATGAAGGGAGGGATGTAGTTTTCCATGTTTATTCAGTGTCCATATTTTACATATGTGCTTGGTGAATGGATGATGTCTGCAGACTAGCTGACAACAAAGGCTATTTCCTAGCTGTGCATGTATTCATGTTCTACATGTTTGTGAATAGTAGTAACAGAAGAATTAGTAGAAGTAGTAGGAGTGTATGTATGTGTGTTTATGTGTGCAAATATGTCTGTGTGCATGCCTATGTGTGTGGTAGTAGTAGTAGTCATAGTAGTACTAAGTAGTAATAGTGGTAGTGTGTGTGTGCATGTGTGTGTGTGTGTGTGTGTGTGTGTGTGTGTGTGTGTGTGTGTGTGTGTCTGTGTTTATGTGTGCAATTATGTCTGTGTGCATGTGTATGTGATAGTGTGTATATTTGTGTGTCTATGTATGTGTGCGTATGTCTGTGTGTGTATGTTTGTGAGTGTATGTAAGTGTATATGTGTGTCTGCTTGAATGCAAGCATGTGAAGACATGAATTCATCCACAGATGAATATGACACTGCTGCAATACCTTGTGAAGAAAGCCACACATCGTTATATTTTACATGACGATTTGGGCAATATGAGCTTTTCGAAAACAACCCACAACCAAATCTTGTTTGTAAAGAAAGTAATAAAGAATGGAAATGAAAACTGAGTGAAGGTGTTTTAAAGCTTACTTGAAGCTTATTTCAAAAATGAACTTGCACGGTCACACACCCACAATATGATCAATACAAAGTCAACATGTCTACTGCTGCATAAGTAGACCACAAATTTCAAAACTAAAACTTGTCACAGTAAATACTCAAAATTGTATTACTGCTTACAAAACGTGTGCTTTAGATGTCTTTCTCTTGCTCCTATGTTCCAGCAACACGCGCTGATAACACCTCATAGCATCAGACTGATAAAACAGGAATAGCTTCAATACATAAAATACAATTAAAGAAACAAAGTATCAATCCCATTCTGTCAATGTACAGAGAACATGAGTTAAGATGGATGTCAAAACACGATAACTAGATTAACGCAAGCAGATTTTGCATTCCAGACCAAAGTATTCTCTCTCATGGATTTCCTCAATCAGCACAAGCATTTTTATCACAAAACATTCATTCAAATTCAGTAAATTTTCTTAACCCTGACAAGCTAAAATGAGTTTGTGCCATGCTCCTTGTCTGGCCTAAATGTACTTTCCATATCAAACTCTTGCAAACTGCAATTAGTTTGCTAGCTCTGTTTGGCCAGCTTTTATGGCTGAGCAGTAATCCTGCTATCCCATCCTGTCAGTAGTAGACAATGCTGAGTCACCTGACATTTTCTCGTCGTGAACTTGTCCAACTCAGAGTTGGATCGTAGTTCCAGTTTTTGCACACCTAACAATTTATCTTTCAAAATATAATGGCAATCAGATGCCAGAAAGACAGAGCTGTCCTCCTCCTTTCAAAATGGCTAATGAATTATGTTCAGTGTTTGCTTACCGATCTTGACAGCAGTCTTTCATGATATGAATCTACTTAAAAGTGTTAACAAACAACCTGTACACTCATGACAATGGCTGCAAACAGATCAGAAGTTCAGCACCAAGTTGAACCTCACTGAGTGCTCATTCTGGCACTGAGTTGAAGAGTTTTCATTATGATCATTTAAGAGACTATCTTCAAGTTTTGCTGTGAAGGTGACATAAAGATTTGTGCAGAGTATAGGCCTCTTTTTCTGAGTTGTCTTTTTGCTGCAGTGAATGCAGCAGTTCAAAAATGGGTCAGGGGGTCACATACTGTGGTTGTCTTATCTTGATATTACGATCAATCTCTCTTGTCCCCCTAAATGTGTCTGGGTACAGCAAACACACACCCAAAGAATGACATAAGAACAGACAGATAATGTCTTGTTCTGTCATGACAGTAAACACCAGTGACATCAAAATCCAATGTCCTTATTTCAATAAAAGAAAAAAATTAACAAAAATGAAAACTTTACAGTAACAGTTTGTCATGATATCAAGGTCGGATATGTAAACAATGCCATATCCACAAATACGTTTTTTAACAAATACCTGCGTCAGTTTTCCGTAACCCTCAAAAATGATATTTTTCATGATATGAAAACAAACATAAACAACATCCTATATTTATCTTCAGTGATATATGTATAAATCTTCTGTGATGTATTCTGTTCACACTTGACTCCGTGTCTTCTTTAATGAGCTGAAATTATGTGCATTTCATGGATAGAAGTTTTGTT
>JADBJO010000178.1:175000-180000 GCA_016801955.1 Conus betulinus
AAATTAGATATCTTCAGATATGGGGCTATTCCAGTTCTGATGCTGTACATCCTTCACAATACATTATGAGGGATGCTATGCCATCTAAGTGACCAGAGTGGAAAACTGAAAAATTGTTTTTCCAAATGTCCTATGCCTGAGAACTGTTTCTCTATCTTCTCCAGACGAGTAAATACAAGTTTAGGGTCGGGAAGGAGAGGGTGGGTGTTCGACCTTCAAAAAAGCCATGAAGGTGTAGGGGAGGGTATCTTCATACAGCCCACAAGTGCACGATCTTTGTAATCCAAGTTTGTTCTTGATTTCTTGATCATGACACTCATCAAGCCAAGAAGACCACTTCTCTTGGTTTTTCACCCTCACTTCAAGTGCTGATAATCTTCAGTCTCACTCACTAAATGTCCCCACTTTGTCCCTACCTGCCCATGTACACAGAACCACTGAGTGCAGAGCTGAAACTGTGAAAGATGGACTTGATGAGGACAAGTTTTCACCAATCTGAACAGGGCTGGCTTTTCATTGCAAGTTAGTCAGTCGATCAGTTGTCCCAGTATACAAGCTGAGAAAAATGGGCCCTCAAAAGAATATTGTACGCAGTTACTTCATAATTGGTTAACACCACTCACAGGCAATTTTCTGACTTTCCATGGTGCGGTTTACGACCTAAGTCTGCCAAAGTGGCACTGTTAAAGCCACAAAAGCTGAAGGGAATTTTTTCCTAGGCCTGAACTGAACAGCACAGCACTTTGCTGGCCCTGGGCCTGAGAGGCAATTTTCAGATCTCTTACAGGCCCTATTTCCAGCCTAAGCCTGGGGTGTGGCAACCCTAAATGGTATACCTTTTACTCAAGTGCAAGTAGTTGTTGTTTTCTTTTTCCTTGCAGTCTTGCCTACTAACCCATTATCTCCATGAAAAGCAAAGCAAGGACAGGCACCTGAATCGAGTTACACTGACAAACTTTAAGGCTCCACTCTCAATTCATTCACCCTTCCCCTTTACTCACACGCACACACATGCGCACATGCATACACATACATACACGCGTGCGTATGCATGAAAACACTCACACTCTCTCTCTCACACACACACACACACACACACACACTGGCACACACACAAACTGGCTCAAATCACACACTAGCAGAAACTCAAATCAAAAGACCGCACATCCACCAGAGGAATAAATCTCAGGCAACAGCAAATCTTCAAAAAATAATGTTCCATAATTTTCATACCACAACATAAACTTTTTCTAAAATATTTTTATCAGGGTGCCAAACATTATGAGTTATTCTATGAAAAGGACAAATCACTTTTGACTTCTTACTGTCAGGGCTCCCCCATAATGCCTCTGGACATCTTGCAGGCAATGACACTGCCAAAGAGATGCAAGTTTCACACAGTGGGTGGAATCACACAACAAAATGTTTGCATGTACATAACGTCTACACATCACATCAATGTCAAGAGCATCCATTCCAACTGGCTGAGGCAAGAGCAGCATAACTCAGCCAGAAACCGGCTCCGTTGAGTTTAAAATGCCGCTGCACAGCCCTGCCATACAGTCCCTGACCAGAACAGGCATCCGTAGCATTATTTTCAACCATCAGCATTTAAATACACAAAAAGTCTCCAATTCTGTAGCCTTTCATGACCTGCTTATATGGTGACCTCAGTTTCAACTTCCTCTCCACATTTACACACTGAGTGAGTTTGTATTGAGGTCGCATAAATTGGCAGTTTCACGGGGACGGTCTTTGGACAGACGTGGAGGTGCCCTCTAGGGCAGGGCTTCATTCATGCTGGCTCCATGACTGAACGATTACTGTTGTCAGTAGGGGACTCTGGAGGTGGTGTCCTGCATATACTGTATCAGGAAAGGCACTCCAGTGTCTCCTCTGGTTGCCTCTTGATGACTTGACACTGATTCTCTGTGTGGATTGCCGGTGCTGGGGCTGGGGCAGGACAAGCAAGGGTGTGACTGCGGACAGAGACTGGAATGAGCAGTGTGAGGTAATGCCACTGGGGTTGCACAAAGATGACACAGCAAAAAACAACAACAAAATAGAAACGAAGAGTGTAACAGAACAGCAGAAACTGCCAGCACACTCTTTCCAAAAGGCAGAAATACAATTCATACTGAAAGAATCCTTCTCTCTACCTATCCCCCTCCCCTTCCTTCTCCCTCTCCCTAACCCCATGTCCTCCTCACCCTGGCATCCCATGTTGGGACTTCATCACCATGAGTACGACACAAACAAAAAATGAAAAATACGGTCACTTTGAAATGCATTAATGACTTCACCCCAGGCCTGCTCACCGCCAAAGGGGTCTCCCCCGAGTGGACCCTGCATGATGAGGAACAGGGGGTACTGCAGCATGCTGAAGAGGGCGGACACGGTCAGCGTCACACCAAACAGCTTGCCAAAGTGCTCGTTGGGGAACCTGCCACCACACACTACACAGTAAGGACAAAGAGGAAGCGCATGTTGCAGTTTCTTGTGGTTGCAAAAAAAAGTACTGAAGCTAAAATCCCTACTGGTTAAATCCCTCTGGAAGAGAGTTTTCTTGTATTATATGTTATGATGAAATCTCCTGAAATATACACGAAATTATTTTGGTGTTTAAAACACATGTCAAATCTTTTATTTCATTTCTCTGTTGACTACCAGTCCTATGCGCCGATCTCCCCCATTTTCCTTCCATGACAGATCCACCAGTCAAGGGTGTCTCCACATGCTTTCCCCCCCCCCCTCTGGTTGTTTGGGACAGGCCTGGGCTTAAAGATGCAGCGTTTTAAGCCAGCAGTTCTATCTCTCACCAGTGTCATTTGCAATGTGGTTCAAAGCCAGCCAAATCAGTTTTAGCAAGCTGTACCCAGAGTGACTGACCAAACAAAAAGTGACTTTAATAGAGGAGAGCGCATTTAACATGATGCTGGACAAATACAGCGACCAAGAAACTGATGAATTGACAATGCTGACCAGACATCAGTTTAGACAAGACAAATGAGCTTGAAATCAATTTAACTCAATTGACAATGATGTAGACATCAAGATGCGGTGACTCACCAAGGGTGTTCACCTTGCTGTTCACATGCTTCAGAAAGCAGGCTGGTGACCATTAAACATCAACAATACACAGGCACAGGCACATCAAAGATTGTCCACAACTACATTTTCTTACACATTTTGATACTGTTTGGACTGGCAGGTATTTTGTGTGAGGGGGTTGGAGAGGTGGGTGGTGGTGGTGGTGGTGGTAATTACATTACCCCAAATTCATGACTTGGTCTAGTATTAGCACTCTTGAAAATTATCATCATTTTGTTTCATGTCACCCCCCAAAATGAAACTGGTCATTAAAAACTCTCTTGACAATCGGGCGCCCGCTAGCGCCCAACCGAAATCACACAGCCCAAAACGCTATGCGCCTGCCAGCACCCGGTAAAACATGTGGCAACAATGGGCGCCGCCATGTTTCTCATAGAAAAGGAAGTCTCACGAGAACATGATTTCCTTCTTCCTGTAACCATTTTCTACCGTCTGCAAAAAAAACCGCGAGTCGATGCGTGCCGTGGTTCTCGAGTTACGAATTTTTAAACTTTTGAAGTCGAAATGCTGTTTTTTCACCATGGCTAACCTTGATTTCTGCCGTTCTATAATGAGATTTAGTGATGAGAGAGATACTGTGATTTGTAGAATTTGCGGCATAAGACTTAGTGAAAGTGCTAGGTAATGAAGCTTAGAGTGACCTAGATTTCGACTGGGATGAGGTTCCAGGTATGATGAGCAACGATTCGGAAGAAAGTTCTGAAGGCTAAGATTTTTTTTTTCCCCCGAGTAAAATGGCTCATGTGACATTCTTCAAACTTACGATATTGCAACATATATATTCGTAGGAATTTCAAAATTATTTTCATTTCATTCTTTCCTTTCCTCTCTTTTAAATTATTTTTTTTAATTGAGTAACCATGTTTAAATTACGGAGTTACCTATCTTGCCGATGGTTTTCAGTGTAACTAAGCTCAGATAAGTGCATACTGAAGAGGGTTAAAAAGCTAAATACACGCTAATCTTTAAACAAAAAAAGAAGCCGTCTTTAACAGGAAGGGGGACAGAGTGTGTGAGGAAGAAAGAGGAAGGGGAGGGAGGTGGGGGCTAAACTCTGGGGCTGCCCACTTTCCTAGCTCTTCCGAGAGGAGACCCACCAACTCAGCATTGGCAACGAAGGCGGAGTTGGGCAACGAAGGCGGAGTTGGGGCCGTAGAGGAAGGAGCGATGCAGGCAATGCAGAACGAAGGTCAGATACTGCAGCTTCAGCACAGGAATCATGGAACACACCGTCAGCAGCACTGACACTGTGCTGTTGAGCACAAACGATGCAATGGCCGCATGGAGCCGCTCTGAAATGCATTGAGACATCAACATGGAGGCTAACACATCATCACAGAGGTCAGCAATATATATATATATATATATATATATAAACACCCTGTTGTATCAAAATACTTTCCATACGGAGGCTAACATATCACCATACTGCATGCAAAATTTTTTTTTTTAACTTTCCATCAAAACAATTTCTCAACAATGTCTAGTTTATTTTTTGCATTAAAAAGAAACTGAGCCCAATATTATAAGTGACATGAGGGGGAGGGACCGACACCTAAAACAAGCACACATCCCAGCAGTCAGCACTGTCATGACCTTAGCTGTCCATGCCCGGTGATGCTGTCAGCTTATCTGCCACTGACCGGTCATTCTGAGATACTGTGAGGTCTGTTAATGATCATCTCCAAACATCTTCCAACACTGCACTGTTAATCCTTGTCGGGTGGTCAGCAATGTCTCTGTTAATGATCATCTCCAAACATCTTCCAACACTGCACTGTTAATCCTTGTCGGGTGGTCAGCAATGTCTCTGTTAATGATCATCTCCAAACATCTCCAACACTGCACTGTGAATCCTTGTCGGGTGGTCAGCAATGTCTCTGTTAATG
>JADBJO010000178.1:185000-207500 GCA_016801955.1 Conus betulinus
GAACCATCCTTCTATCTTCTCCCTCTTTTCAATACGACATTAAGGGGGGGGGGGGGGGGGGCGGGCGGGAGAAAGAGAAAGAACAAAAATGCAGAACAAATAACAAAAAAAGTTGACCTGAGGCGTACACGAGCCAGACACATACACATGTGAGAAAGAAGAATTAAATCACAGACTGACTGAAAACCCCATCCTCACAAGCCAGACATGTGCGTGAGTAAGAGTACAAACAAGACCGACCTAAAGACTTGATCCCACAACCCAAACATGCAAGAGTTTCAGTTTCCGCTTCAGCTGTATTTTGTACAGTCCACCCAACCCAGCTGGGCCTGACAGTGGTGTCACCACTCAGCGTAAAAAAAATTTACTGGCATTACAAAATATGGGAAAAAAAAAAAAAAAAAAAAGACATATGGGAGAGCAGACATTGCAGAATGGACACCTAGTGTCCACTCCAGACCATGTGTCTCACAATCTAGTCAACAAAAAAAGATAGAACAGGCACAAAAAAAAAAAAAAAAAAAAAAAAAAAAAAGGAAGAGTCCAAGAAAATGACAGAAAGGGGGAAACAATCCACACAGCACGTCCACAAGGCGGGGGTACAATTCATGCTGAGAAATGAGAGTGAGAGAGAGGAAACATAAATAACACTGATGTATGATATGGTTTCAAGAACCAGAGAGAGAGACATGGATACAGATAGACAGACAGAGGAATAACAAAGAAGACTGGCCAAAGGCAAAAAACATAAGTGCCAAGGCAACAACCAGAAGTGTCAGAAAGAAAGCCAAACTACAACAAGGCCATACCTTAATAAGCCATACATGTGCGAGACAGGGAGACAGGGTGACTGCAAAGAAGACCAATCTACAGCACAAGCCAGACTGGGGTGTGTGAGAACAAGAGGAGTTGCCAAGAACACTGACCTAGAGCCTTGTCCCCACAGGGCCAGCCGTGTGATCCAAGGGTTGAACATGCCCACAAAGAGATCCAGCTACGCAGCCTCTGCACACTGATCCACATCACGTCTGTCAAAAACAGCGGTGACACAGCGCCACCTGCCGGAACGTCTTGCTTTCCTTTTTGGCCGCACCAGACAGCATGCTCTCCACCACTGGTGGCGACCTCTGGCTGGGTTCTTTGTCATTTGCGTCATGGGTGTCGACTTGTGGCAGCATGCTGTCATCACTTGCCGGGGATATTTCATTTCCATGTCCACTGGGGACATCCCGTCAGCACTGTCGCTCGACAAAAAACACAACATCATCCCCACTCTGGGGCATGTTCTCATCCTCCTCCTCAGTCACAACCTTCTTCTTCTTCAGCGAATCACCTGCACTGTGCAAATCCTCCATTTCTATGTTTCCAGGCACTGTTCCGTTCAGGTCTGTTTTCAGGTCTGGGGGAATGCCCGCGACTCCTGCCGAAACATCCAGAGAATCCCTGGATGCAGACTTGGCTAAAATCACGCTGCCAGTGGGGTCGATCCTCCACTCACTGCTGGGATGAGTTGCCTGCTCCGAAAGGCTTCTGTGCCCACATAAACGATGACAGAGGTAACAGCGAAGTCGGTAGCCCCGGGTCAAGGGGAAGGGGATGCGACTCTTGGGGAGGAAGAGGAAGGTGGAGCTGGTGAAGATGAGGAAGTAGAGGACAGCCTGCAGGGTGAAGGAAGCGTTGACGGACACGCCACCCTCATAGGCTGCCTGAAACACCACCACCACCACCAGTCAGCCTGATGCCTGGTCTGTGGGTCATCATCATCATCATCATCATCACCATCATCATCATCATCATCATCATCATTCAGCCTGATGCCTGGTCTGTGGGTCATCATCATCATCATGATCATCATCATTCAGCCTGATGCCTGGTCTTGGTCTGTGGATCATCATCATTGTTATTATCATCATCATCATCATCACCATTTTGCCAGATGCCTGGTCTGTGGATCATCATCATCATCATCATCATCATCATCACACCACCACCACTATTGTCCTCATCATCATCACCATTCAGCCTGATACTGGTCTGTGGACCATTATCCTCCTCCTCATCATCATCACCACCATCACTATCATCATCACCATCATCACCATTCAGCTGATGCCTTGTCTGTGGACCATCATCACCATCAATATTCAACCTGGTGTTAGTTGGTGAATCATCATCATCATCATCACCACCACCATTCAGGCTGATGATCATCATTACCATCATCGCTATAAACATCATCATCAAAGTTGATGCCATCCAAATTTATTTCTAAATATACACTCTCTCCCTTTACACAGCACTTTTTAGCAACTGATCTGCCCAATTTCGCCATTTCCAGTTATGTAACAATCTCCCCATGTCTGCCAATTGACGATGGCCCCCGTATTTTGTTCCTGAACAATTTACGAATACTTGAATGTTAAGCTGTTTGGAGACACCCACAAAAGCTCTATGGGCATCATTTACAAAATGGTTCAACTCAATCCCCCAAAAAAAAATTTCATTATTTTTTTCAGCTGTCTTGGGATAACAATGAATGACCATGATAGGAGACTGCCCATGTACCAATCCAGTCACATGAGTAAGTGAACTGATAATTACAGCTCAGAAACCAGTGTTGACTCTCCATCTTATGGACTGATTCCACGTCAGCAGAATACAGATGAGTGATGACAACAGTCAGATATAAACATATCACCACAGCAACAGACACATCCAGAGCACACTAGTTCCACACCAAGATTCTAAAACACAATTTAGTGCACTTGGGATTTGTTTTCTTTTTTTTAGGGTGTGGAGTGTGGATGTGTGGTTTGTCTTTGTTTTTGTTTTGCTTTTAACAGAACCCCAGTTTAGGAAGTCTGCAGAGAGCTCTGTGAAATCATTTTGATAGTTATGTAAATGGAAAGTCCCCAAAACACAGTGGTTCAGAGGTTATCACCCCCATGGTGAAAGATTCCTGGTGGTCATCCATGAGGGTTTCCACTGTAACTTGGCAACAAGACAGAAAATCCCACAAAGGTGTCTCCTAGTTTTAACACTGATTTTCACCATTCACCCATCTGTCACTTCATCCTCCTTAGGTTCTCATCCTCTTTGTCCGACCTCCAGAAACTGTGGTGAATGACACTAACAGTAACACACCTAAACTGAAGGGTGTCCCTGGGTGATTTTGCTACATGCGCAGCTGGACGACCAATCAATCACACATTTGAGAAGAGTGAAAGTGATGGATAGGTGAGTGAGTTCAGTGAAATGCATTCTCAAAAAGTGTCCACCATGGACAAACAAAAGGAAGTTAAAGGCAGATGACTTGTAAAGTTTGATTAAAAGAAAAGACAGGAGGCCTTAAAAGAGAGAATCACCCCAAACACAAAATATCTTTTTGTAGGAGAATATAATGAGCTACCATGGTAAGGTAAGGTAATGTTACTTATAGCCAAGCTGACCACTATGGGCTATATCTGGGCTGTCACTGCGTTGAAGTCAACTCATGTCATTATCATTACCAAAGCAAAACACACCTAAAAATACACCGGAAATTTTGTTAAAAATCTTTTTTCCATGAAATATCAGATCAGACGAAAAATGTTAGTCTCTCTCAGAAATTTAAGAATCACATAAGGTTAGACATCTCTAGACAAGGTCTCCATGGAGTCTGCTGTAAAGTGTTTACATCTCACATCACGTAAGTCCCAACACTTTAAAAGAATATGTTTCACTATGAGTGGTACGACATGGAATGCACCACAGAGCTTCTTCACCTTTAAAAAGATAAGAATGGGTGTAAAAGGAGTGGCCTGTATACACGCCGCACAAAACTGTTTCTTCTTTACGGCTGCCTCGAGAACATGGTAAAAACTTGGTTTGGACAGATTTTATGGACATCAACGTTGAGTTAAAAGTTGCTGAATAGTGAAAACTGGCATTAAGAACAAACTCAGAATACAGAATTGCCCAAACTGACAACAACAACAACAAAAAAAGCATCACAGAAAAAGACTGACAACCAGCCATGCCCCACTTGCCTTGAACAACAAGAAGATGGAGGCACTGGTGTCGTAGGAGCCAGAGTACAGAGACATGGTGGTGGAGCGCAGCGCTGGGATCAGACAGCTCAACTGCAGGTTGGTCAGCAGAATCTGGTAGCCCCCGTACACCAGACCGATGAACCCCGGGTACAGCAGGTATGGGTTGGCTGCCACCCCACAAAATACACCACCATGTCAATTGTCACACACACTAACAACTAAATGAACTCTGTATGTCAAACTGATAAATCCCCTGTATAGGAAGTATATGGGCTGGTTGCCGCCCCATTAAATACACACACCATGTCAACTGTCATATACATTAATAACTTCAATGAACCGTGTCCATCAGGGAGATAAATCCCCTGTCCAGCAAGTATGGGCTGGCTGCCACCACCACTCCCTCTCTCCAACACACACACACACATTTAGAAAACAAAGAAAGAAACAAAGTCAATTCCATGAAACAAAAAATAAAGAAAAAATATTTCCAAGATTTGTTATTCTTTTCTCACAATTCTATATTGATTTGGAAAGCTATTAATGTTTCGACTAACAGTTAATTGAACTCTAAAGTTCAAACTGCAACAAAAGAAGAAAAAAAAAAAGATACATCCAAAGGTGCGGGTAGGACCCAGAGAAGTTCTGTCATCAACCACCCAGCAAACCAGCTGGGAGCAATCCTGCACCATCCTTGGAAGCCTGCGCTGTGTTCATACGGGGTGCAGGCACGCACAGGACATTCCGTTAAAACATCAAAGGACATAATTGCTCCCTGGCAGATGCCATTGTGTAATGGCACCGGATGTGACACGACAGAACCTCCATGGGAGCATTCCCATCAGTGTACCAGCCCATACTTCATGACTGCAAAGCCCACTGGCGAAAAACGCCACCATCAAGAAACTGCCATGTGCATCCCACAGCTTCACCTGTTGCTGTTCTGCTGACAGGTGAAACCAGAAATTTCACCAGGTGATTTAAATTTTCATTTTGTGAATGTTGCTAAGGACTAACAGTAAATGACGAAACAAATCAAAATGATTTACATAAACAAAAACAATACTGCCATTCTAAAAACATGTCACTTACTTTCGCCATGCCATCAATTTTATTTTAGTAAACAAAGTATTTAATGTTTTATTATGTTTAAAACAATCAGGAACAAGAGGTTGAGATGTAACTGATGGAAAGATACTTGAAAATTGCTTTAATCGCTGCCACTAATACACTCACCTATGTTTACAATTTGTGCATCAACAAAAACCACTTTTCTCTGAACTTCAAACAAGCAAAAGTTGTATCTTTATACAAAACTGGTGATCCCCACCATACCTCAAACTATGAACCTATTTCAATACTATCCCTTTTGTCTAAACTGCTTGAAAAACATGTTCAAATATAGTTGTATTCTCATTTCAAGCATGATTATTAAATTGATAAAAAAGCAGCCCTTCAAAAAATCATTTTTGCCATACACCTCTCTTACAGCATATTGATAATTGCCTATTCAATATAATTCTTTTCACTGGCTTTGCTAAAGCGTTTGATTTATCAACCATTCCCTTCTCATGTAAAAAACACTAACACCTTATACACTATCAAACCAGACTTTAAAACTTTACTATATCTTTTATTACTGATTGTCAACAACTCACTGAAATTAGTAGCAGACAGTCAGAGTTACTCCCTGTGAAATTTGGTATTCCTCAAAGCATCAGCACTAGGACCTCTCTTCTTTTCCATTTACATCAACAATTTGCATTTACACATGGAGTACAGTTGCAAAATATTTACTGATGACTGGCAGTGGCAATCTTACCACGGTAGTAAATGACCTGCAGAACAATATCCATAGATTGATTAGACAGACCGAAATGAACCACAAACCACGTGCCCCTGAATGCAAAACAAAATGTATGTTTGTGACTACACGGAAAAAAAAGTGAGGGTTTTTTTGTTTGATGTTTTTTTTACTTTTTTTTAATTTGCATTCCAACATGTATATATACAGGGAAGGCAAGTATGTACATAAAGAAATAAATAAGGAAAGAAAATCACCCCAAACAATGTGAATTCACAAATTCATGCAAACATTATCTAATACGAGAGAGAGAGAGAGAGAGAGAGAGAGAGAGAGAGAAGAGAGAACAGTGGGGGTGCATCAAGAAAAATCATGCTGACAGGGATGTTTTTCACATCATTATGTTTGGCAAAATATTGAAATCTAACAATGCACAAAAAAGTGTCCATTTACACAATCCATCTTACACTTCTAAATCTATTTGTGCAACTTGTTTTGAAAAGAAAAGAAAGACAAAAAGGTATAAATGTTAAACAGTATCCATCAATGGTCTGTATGCCAGCCACCTAGTCAAAAAATCTGCATGGTTTTATTTCAAATATGCAATATGTTACTCAATTTTGTATCTAAATTTTAATTTGTTTATAAATACTTGTTTTTGTGGCAGGGTGTTGTTTATTTTACTAACGTATATGTAATGCTTCGCAAATAGTATTATAAAGTAAAAGACAGTGTCGCCCACAATCGTATTGTCACAGCCCAATTAGTACCAGTGCTTCTGTCAAAAGGACATTTTCAGCATTCAAAACATTTTTCTTTCATTAAGCCAATAACAGCATTCCAAAATACTTGTACATGGTGACATTTCCAAAAACATATGATTAATGCTATCTTTGGATGTGCTGCAAAAAAAACTACAGTTATTACTTTCAACGATTCCAATCTCCCTTTAAAACAACATTTGTGCATAAACACCTGTGTGATATTTTCAGTTGAAACCACTGCAGCCTTACATCACATATTTTATGCGCGTGCAAAAAAGAGGATTTCCAATCATTTTGCATCAACAATTTCATGTCCCATTTATGGAAAAGTGAGGTTTCTGTTCACACCACTATATGTTACAGACCAAAACAGCTGAAGAGGTACTATTACGTGAAGATCTTGAGGCTGTTATTGACAATGATATATTATTTCATGAACACATTACCGATCTTGGAAAAATATTTCTAAAAGGATTTATCAATGATCAAAAATAAAAACATTTTCTGAATATCTAATCTATGAAATTATTTTTTTCATGCATATATTTAATCTCTCATCAATTATGTGTCCTTGTAATGGGGGTACTGCCAGTGAAACAAAATTAAAACAAACCAGTCACTCACATACAAGAGCTATAAAGTTGGTGTAATTAATATCTAATTCCTTGACAGAAGATAATCATAAAAAGTTAAAAACATCCTTCATTTTAAAGACAGACTCTTCTTAGACAAAAATGCAGATGCATACATAGTGTTGTTAAGGGAACAGCTCCAAAGGAAATTCTTTAAAGATCTGTAAATAATAACAATAGGCACACTCACACATTGTCATTCCTGAGAGACCCACAACAATCTTCACAAATCTAGCTTCACATGTTCTAGAGGGACAACATGGAACAACGTACCATCTTCTTCAAAAAATCATGTGCTTCTACTAGCTTTTAAAAAAGCACTGAAAAAAAAATTTGGTGGAAAATTATAAAGTTACCTGCGATTCTTTACATCACTGCAGATTCATTCATTCATTTGCACACATGCATCCATGCATATGCGTGAGTCCCTCTCTCTTTCTCTCTCTCTCTCTCTCTCTCAAAGGTCTGGATGTGCCTAATCTGATATGCTATAAACTGTTCATCAAAATATTGATTATGATAGTTGTCAGATGTCTTCATTGTTTTCATACTTCGTTTGTTTGTTTTTTTTTTTTAAACTTCTATGTATTCATTGTTTCATGTTTCTCTTTTTTCTTTGTTACTGTAATTAATGTGTTGGGTTTTTTTTTGTGAAGTTAGGATGAAGAAAGAGATCCGACTTCTTCAACCCTCAATGAAGATAATTTTGTCTTGACGTGACACACACAAACACCCAGACAGACACTAAAAGCGTATGATTATAAGCAGTCACTTTGAATCTGTATGAGCCAATAAGACTAGTGAAGAACAAGAATAAGATGACTGCTAGGCACAACACAGCATTCAATGCACATTAAAAGTAAGGCTGGAGGGCTCTTACGCTTTGTTTCATCAGACTGGGGCGAAGATATGAAAAAAACACATCTGGCAGATTCCTATTTATATTCCAGGATCATAACCTCCTTCAGCTCTATTCTACATCAATGGCAACACACACACACACACACACACACACACACACACACACACACACGCACACCCACAGCAACTACCCAAAGATGTAGATATATGAATTCACACATATGCACACACAAACTCACACGCACACATATGCAACTATTCAAACACACAAACACATGCACATACAAGCACACACACACACATACTAACTGCACAAAGATGTATATTTTGAAAATCACACACACACACACACACACACACACACACACACACACACACACACACATGCAAGTGCACAAACACATGCGCGCGCACACACACACATATGCACGCACGCACGCACGCACGCACACACACACACACACACACACGAACGCGCACACACACACACACAAAACAAAAACCACACACCCACGAAAACACTCCAACAGTTTCCAAGACAAGCAACAGCAGACACATACTGCCCACTACTCACACGGCGAAGCGGTGATCAGGCACACCTGACCTGCCAGAAAACTCACTCTGCAACAAGGCAACACCAGCACATAGCTCAGACACACCACCCTCCCCACTTGCATCACTATATACATGGTCATCATAACCCACCAACAAAAGGTTACTGGGAGAATGTTCCTGTGTTAAACAAAACAAAAAAGACAGAACTGCAACATTATGTTCCTTGACACATGAAAACTTGATAAAATCTCCATGGGGGAAAAAAACATAAAAAAAAAAAAAAAAAACCTGTTGCAACTCTTTTTCAACAGAACCATCTCTCTCCAACAACCATTTTTTTTTTTTTTTTTTTTTTGCTGTTTCGTTCTTTTTAATTGTTTGTGATTGTTTAATGGAATGCGGCAGTCAAAACATTCGTCATAATACAAGTACATGCACTGCTCATCATCATTTCAAAATTCCGTTCCCCAGACTTTACTTGCTCCGAACCTCAAAGTCCAAGAACTGATTTATGGTTTTCTTGCTGAGGAAGCAAAAAGCAACTTGTTGCAACAACTGTCCTGATCGTGTGTGTGTGTGTGTAAGTGTGTGTGTGTGTGTGTGTGTGTGTGTGTGTGTGTGTTTTATACCACAAAATGTCACTCAACTGACACATTCTAGGCATTGTGGATTCGTTTCAGCTGCAAAAATGTGAATGAAGGGAAAGAACTCCCAAAATAAGTAGCAGCCCAGAGTCAACAATAAGCAATGGCATCAGACCAACAGCATCAAACCAACATTTTGCTTGATTCTATTAATGTGTGATCCTGCAACCTATTACTGTGATTACTTTCATGGTGATATGCTGCATATGCTGAGTAGCTTGTCTTAAGTTGCCCAAACTTAAGTGGCATTTCCTACTTTTCTACCTTAGGAAGGCCTTGAAAATGCCAGCCCAGAATTCCCAATTGTTTCGATGTCCCCATCTCTTCAAAGACAGTACCTTGCCTAACATCTAATCAACTATTGTTTTCGATGTGCAACTTCATAACAGTTGTAAGAGAACACCAACAACAAACTAAATCGCAAGCAGTGCAGTGTCTCCTCTAATGGGTAGTCTCTTCACTTCTAATGCTATTAACTCCCAAGTGGGCTGCTGCAGTTGGGCAGCTATAGCACACATGACTGTAGCTGGGATGAGCATCATGGAAATAACACTACTGAGAGATCATACACTATGGGAATTTTTATTTTAAAAAAGACAATGTTCCTACACTATGTGACTATAAAAGAAAAAGACAATGTTCCTACACTATTTTAAAAAAAGACAATGTTCCTACACTATGTGAATATAAAAGAGAAAGAAAATGTTCCTACACTATTTCAAAAAAAAGACAATGTTCCTACGCTATGTGATATATAAAAGAAAAAGACAATGTTCCTACACTATTTAAAAAAAAAAGACAATGTTCCTACACTATGTGAATATAAAAGAAAAAGACAATGTTCCTACACTATGTGAATATTGAAAAAAACAAAAAAAAGAATGTTCCAACAGAGTTTTTTTTTTTCAATGAAATCTAAAACAAAGACTTCCAACGTAAACCTAGAACAGAAAGCACATGAAAAGGCCAACCCAGCTCACATGGAGATGATGCGAGAAATGCGTGTGCCCAGACGATCGTACAGGTAGCCGCTGGGGAAGGACAACATGCCGTTGATCCCTGTGGAAAGACTGAAGACCAAGTTGAACTGCTCGTCCTGTGCCTTGCACACAGCCGACACCCTGTTCTCCTCATGGACCTTCATCTGCTCTTCACAAGACAGCTCCTCAAAGTATGTACTGCTGGAGGCAGAGGTTCTGTACAATGGAGTGTCTGTTCGGTTGGAGATTCCTGGAGAGGCTGTGGACCAATCAGCTCCGTCCGTGCTAGTAACATTGTATGCGAGGCTGTCACTGAGAGTGGGGTGGACATGCATGGTGATGTTGCTGACAGGCAGGGGCTGTGTGCCCCCTGGGCAGAGACTGGAGAAGTAGCCTGTGTCCTTGTAGACGTAGACCAAGGGAGTGCCAGCCGAACACCACACCTGTCGCCACACACAACAACAGTACTACAGGGCAAAGTTTATACACGCATCAGCCAGCCAGCCCACTTCTCTTCACTAGACTTGTGAAGGCCATGCGAAATGGTTGAAATATTTCCAGCAAGTTCTAACTGACTCAAAATACACATAAACACACAATACAAGATGCAAAGCAACGCAAATTTAATGAACTGTACAAAACAGACAAGTGAATGTTCAACATAAAGTCTTCCTCAGACGCGAGAGTTGCAAGCAAACATGAACAAAACAGTACTTCCCTTTTGGTCGTCTGCATATAGAAATGATTATTTCCAATAAAAAGACGGCAGACAGCCCCGATCTGGTGTTGATTTAAATAAAATGCACAAATACCCAGGAAATGTACCACCTAAATGATGTTTCAGACCATGTTATGACAAGGTTAACTTCCACGGATCAATGAAGCAGTTATCTAGCTGGACAGATGTGAGAATGAACTTGCAGGAAAGAAACTTTCTGTTTACAATATGAATTATTTTTTGTTGTGTCATTTTTTCAACTGAAGCTTACTGTATGTCATCCAAACTTTAACCCTCTCATAGCCGACTATTCTACTTTGCATAGATTCCCAGTGCCAGTGACTGACCTACATTAACATCTATTTCATACCAGTGTATGTTGAAAATGGGCATCTCTGGAACTACACAAGTCATTTCTCAGCTGTTTGTTGTAAAACAGAAGAAAGTAGATCACAGATTGGTAATATGGTGAATATTTAAGTCAACAACAATTTCAAAGTCTTTTTAATTTGAAAAGAAATGCACAAATACAAAATGCAAGCAAGCATACGAGCATGCACACACACACACACACACACACACACACACACACACACACACACACTGCCTCGAAAACACACACAACACACACTCACAATAACATCCATAACACACACACACACACACACACACACACACACACACACACACACACCACTAAACACCAAACAGCCACAGTCTCTTAGCAGCCACACACCACACACATACACATGCATGTGCGCACACACACACACACACACACACACACACACACACACACACACACACACACACACACACAAGCCACACACACACACAATTAAAAGCAGTAAAGAAAACACAATCATTCCCTCAAATGTCTTCTGTTGAATGTGAAAAGCCACTGGCCTGAACGCAACTGCTGCTCGCATAACCAGCAATTGATGAACATCTCCCGCTGAAGTCACAAGGACATATCCCCTCTAACCCCACCATTATGCACCCCCCGCTAGCACATCATCATCCTTATCTCTGTATTGGTCATTGGTCTCTACCCTCCACTGTTTGGCTTTGGCCACCTGACTCTCTGGGTCTCTCACAGCACAGACACACCCACTGCTGTCACAATCACTGTCGCCAACATAGCCAACAACTCTCTGTTGCTGGGATATGCCTGACTCCAAGTCCAACCACTTGGTATGTTTCAGAAGTGTAACTTTCACTTTTCGTCTTGCTTCTTTCCTTCACACTATCCAATAACAGCTCATCTAGTTTGGGATGCTGAACATATGAATGCTGGTCCTTGAATCTGCATTTTTGTATCCCTACCTCATCACCTCTTCCTTCCGTCTAGTTAATGTATGGTAGGTCCGACACCCTGAAGTGCGTGGTTGTGACTTTGTTGAGGGTGTGGAGGGGGGGGTGGGTGAGGGGTGGTGGAGGAGACAGCACTCAGAAGTAACAATTCATAAGCGGATGAGGTTAGATAGTGTGTTTTTCTGTCTCTTGAAGCCAAAGAGTAAGCCTGGACACTGAAAGTGCTGCTCCTTAGCAGCTAGTATGCATGTAAGCTTGGCATTATGCCTTTCACTCGCATTTATGCAAATTCACCGACATAAGAGTTATCAGTGACTGGAATTTGACCACTCATAGTAATAATAAATCTCATTCAATGGCATCTTCAGGCCCATATACCAGAAACTGTCCCACAACAAAATAATAATCACTGAGAAAGGGATCAAGCGAATCACCAACCCTGACTCCACCTTCACAAAGCTGATGACAAATTCCTTGAAAAAGCTGCTACCTTTAGCCTGTAATGAGTCGTTTCACACCGAGATAATACACAACGATGAAGGCACTAACATTGTTGGCATCAGCCTGGCTCACCTCCGAACAGCATGATTTCCAGAGAGCCCAGGAGGATGGCAAAGATGTGGATGACAGGCACCGACCGACACACAGCCATGATGCCACAGTCACACAGGGCAGAACCTGGGCGTCGTCAGACCTTCACAGTGTGGGACCTCTTTCTGTAACCACACCAGACAAATCCTTCAGTCAGCAGAACTCTCAGAATCTTTTGAGGCAGGTCTTTTCCCCTCTCCCTCTCTGCAAAGCATTGCTCCTGCGCTGTTCATTCTAGCCCCAACCGCATGCACAGCCACACACACAGACTTGTCCCGCTTCAGCCCAGCACTGGCAATCTCAGGGAGCAATCCTTATCAGATTGTCGAGAGGCAAGCCAGCGGAGGGGGCATTTGCACTGTTGTAGCTGAGTCCCTCTGTTTGATCGAACGTACACCTGGCCTGTTTACCCTAAAACTGCTATTGGTATACTTTTTTTCAAGTAAAATTAGCATATTTTGTACAAAGAGTGTACAAAATTCCAATTTTTTTTTTTTGTAAAAGGGGATGGAAGGGAGAGGGGGAGGTCAATGTCTGGTCTTCCATAGTTTGGGGTGGGGGTGGGAGGGGTGGGGATGAGCATTAGTTTCACTTCCATCACACAGCAGAGACATCCTCTTCCAAGAAGTAACCACCTGATCTCACATTCTTCACCGTAAAAAGCAGGGGGGGGGGGGGGGTTCTCACTCAAATTACTTTCAAATAGGATTTATCTGCATACACTGGCATCAGTTCATGCTCTAGAGTTTCTTTCCCACATTCTTCTTTCTTTAACCTTTTTTTTTTTTTTTTTTTTTTTTTTTGTTTGTTTGTTGTATTCTTTCTTTAACCTTTTTTTTTTTTTTTTTGTTTGTTTGTTTGTTTGTTGTATTCATCATAGTTTCATCAAATACATGTACAAAATATAGCAAAATCTGTTTAAACAGATGGGTCTTGACAGATGAGTACTGTTACCAATCTAGCCTCAAGACTGTCACCACCAAAAGCATCACAGCTATTAATGTATTGATGACAGACTCCAGTGGCAAGAAGCAGGTGGCGGATAAGACTCATCTCTGCTGAAAGCGCCAGCCTTTCAACTTAATTTATCAGTCTCAGATTAAAGAGAAAACAGTGGGGGAAAAAATCACACACACTCACACAAAACCCTTATTATGACAAAAAAGTGTGAATACTTTCCTGAATGAAATTAAAAAAGTAAATGAGTCGCAAACGAGGGCTGAGTTCAAGACAATGGCAGAACGGGTAACATGGCTTGCACAAGAGTTTCCAAAAGGTGAGGATACGATCACTATAACTGAAATACACTGCAACATCCCAGCAGAGAAGAGAACATCAACTGCAGGACTGTGTTCTGACAGACAGACCCATGAAATGTAAAAGTGATCATCGTCTGGAGAACAAAAAAACATCAGAGACAGATAGTGTGGGCAGTTTTTAGAGTTTTAGTGTGATCAAAGCTTGTCCCAGGACAATGTGTACAGCTTTAGTGTGATGACAGCAGCTTGTCCCATGACAATGTCACAAAAACAATTCACATCACAGATCTAATCAACTTTCGCAAGTGCATCCAATTAGCCCATGTTGAATTAGTTGCAAAGTGAGACGACTGCAGGCGGAAATCTAAACAAATCTTAAATAAATGTTAGCGAACCGCCCAGAGAAATGTGGAAAAAAAAAACGAGTCACAAAACAAAAACACAATGCGTTTTTGACCTCTTAGGTCTTCTTCAGGTAGAGACACACACAAATAAAATAATGAAAATTCACTTAGCTTTGATCACTTCAGACCGCTTCAGAGGTCAGTGCAAGGAAGAAGGGGTCGTGTGGTTAGTTTAGTGGGGTGGTGTGATATATGTGACGGTTGTGGTTAAGATGGATTGTCAATAATGCTAAAAGGGGAGGGGGGGGAGGGATTTTTGATATATATATTTTTTTTTTTAATAAAAAAAAAATAAATAAAATGAAATAAAATGATATATATATATATATATATATATATATATATATATATATATATATATATAGAAGAGATAGTGGTGATCATAATGATAGTGCTAGAAATTATGATAAAATAAAATGAGAGTAACTGTAATAAAAGAAAAAAAAATTTAAGTGAATAAAATAGATATTATTTCACTGGGTGATGAAGAGAGTGGTAGAAGTTATGTGTGGGTAGTTGTGACAGGTGTGTGGGTAATGTTAATAAGGGAGGGAAGGGGGGGGTGGAAGATTAATGAGTGATAAGGTATAACTGGGGGGGCGGGGGTTTGGGGGAAGAAAAAAAAAGGAGGGTGGGGTGGGGAGGAGGGTAATGTGTGTGTTTGTGTGGGGAAGGGGGGGGGGGGGGGGGGGCAAGAGAAGGAGAGCTCATATCTCTTCATCCACGATGAGGTGGGGGGTGGGTGTGGGAGGTTGGGAGGTTCATACAAATAGTGCTGTTGAAAAAGTAAACAATGCTGGGGGATGATGTTCACTGTAACAGGTGAAATAATGTGTTGGCATTAATATGCTGATGTGGTTGAGAAAAGACAGCAATGCTCAATGAAAAACAGGGTATCATGTGTTATACACACACACACACACACACACACACACGAAGGGGGGGGGGGGGGGGGGGGGGGGGAGGGGGGGGGGGGGGGGGGGGGGGGGGGGGGGACCACATGCAAACAGTATTCTGGGTGAGTTATGATCATAATGAGACTAACTGTGGAAAGTTGTTGCACATATTCACACACACACACACACACACACACACACACACTCACATATATATATATATATATTTGTTAAAAATAGTATGATAAAAGGAAGTTTTAAAAAATCCTACTATCATACTATCATTTTACTATCATACTATCATTTTATCATACTATTTATCATACTATTTTTAACAGATGTTGCTCCCCAAGGGGTTGAGCACCTTAAGATTTTTATTAGGCGTTTTAGCAGTATTTTTAATATATATATATATATATATATATATATATATATATATATATATATACACACATATATATGTATATATATATATATATATATATATATATATATATATATATATATATATATATATATACACACACACACTCATTAAAAAAAAAAATCATTAATCAGTCACTGATGGGTGATGATCAGTGAGATCAACAGTACTATAGGAAGGTCTTCTTCTCCGTTCACTTAGGCAGGAATCCTGGGGGTACTGGCAAAGGCTGCTGTATGGTGAAGGCCCTCCAGTGGTCAGTAAAGTTTTGCACTCATTGGTGTGTTGGAAGGCTAGGTTTCTACTTTTGTTGTTGTTGGGAATGTTCCGCTGTCACTGGGGCTGCATGGATACATTGAAGACTCGCCAGTGTAGAATACTGTATATAAATATATATATATGTGTGTGTGTGTGTGTGTGTGTGTGTGTGTGTGTGTGTGTGTGTGTAACACATGATACCCTGTTTTTCATTGAGCATTGCTATCTTTTCTCAACCAACATCAGCATATTAATGCCAACACATTATTTCGCCTGTTACAATGAACATCATCCAACAGTATTGTTTACTTTTTCAACAGCATTATTTGTATGAACCTCCTACACCCACCCCCCCCCTCATAGTGGATGGAGAGATATGAACTCTCCTTCTCTGCCCCCCCCCCCCCCCCCCTACACACACACACACACTCACACATTACCCTCCTTCCCACCCACCCCCTTTTTTTTTCTTTCACAACTACCCACATATAACTTCTACACACTTCCTTCATCACCCAGCGAAATCATTTATCTATTTTATTCACTTAATTTTTTTTTTCTTAATTACAGTTACTCTCATTTTTATTCTTCTACTTATTTATTATAATTTCTAGCACTATCATTATGATCATCACTATCCCTTCTATACGTATATATATATATATATATATATATATATACACATATATATATATATATATATATGCATATATATGTATATGTATGTATATGTATATATATATATATATATATATATACACATATATATATATAGCACTATCATTATGATCATCACTATCCCTTTCTATATATATATATATATATATATATATATATATATATAAAATATATATATAATTGTCAATCCATCTTAACCACAAACGTCACATATATCACACCACCCCACTAAACTAACTACACAACCCCATCATCTCACTCGTCCCCCTTCCTCCACACACACACACACACACACACACACACACACACACACACATCCTTTTCCTCTCCCATAATCCCCTCTGTCGTTTCTGTCTGGCGGCCATTCTTCCTACCACATGGACAACAGATAAGTCTCTCTTTGTTCTTTGTTTGTACTGTCCTAAATGTTAAATGTGACCTAGTTTTTTTTGCCTAATGAAGACCTAAGAGGTCGAAATGCATCGTGTCTTGTCCTGTGCTTTGTTTGTCAATGTCCTTGGCGGTATCTACCCCCCCTCTCTTTCTAAATTTTGCTTCATTCTCCGCCATCAGTCACTCCATTTTGAAACTTTGAAAAACTATCTTTCATACCACTGAACAAGCAGCTTTCCAAATGTTTACCAGGGCTCCTGCTGGCTGTTGGCTCAAGCTGTCACCCAACCCCCCCAGAGAAGTCCTAATCGGTCATCAGTCAGCATCTGAATCGCTTCATTTACCTTTCAGCCATGTAGCCAGTGTTGCCATGTGGCTCAAATTTGGTGCGTTGCTAGGTGTTTTTTTTTGTGTCCCATTCTCTGCTTACCTTGCTCCAGACACACTGCCCACTCAGGGCTGTCTATGCCTGACCTTGTCAAGATACAAACCGCCATCTCTTTCTATTTCACATTGACTGGGAAAAGGATTGGACGGTTTCTGCAGCCAATCTTTGTCTTCTGTAATTACAAGTACTACAGAATTTTCGTACAGTCAACTCACAAGGCTGCTACTTTTCAATCTTAAAGGGTCAACTCATACCTGAAGCATATTTCTTACTGGGATTTTATGCCTTGTACTGTGTTAAAAAAATGCGTCAGCAAGACCCCTGGTTCCTATTCAACAGGACAGAGGAACCAAGTTGGCTGTTTTCCGTCTTTACATGTAACTTGCTGAAGAAACAACAGAGTGTTGTTTCAAGTCAAGTCAAGTCAAGTAAACTTTATTATCTCAATTTGAGAAATTAATTTGTGGTCACACACATTCACAGCAAATAAACAATAATTTAGCCACATTACCCATTTTCTCACATATGACATACATTCATATAGAGGAATTTGATTTCAATTAAACATCTTCTCGGTTCAAGAAATCAATGGACAGGGGAATAAAACTTTGTTTAAATCTGACACTTCTGCATTTAACCGATCGATATCTTCGTCCTGACTGAAGAAGGTCATACTGATTTGCAAGGACGTGGGTCTGGTCACACGTAATCTTCTTCGCTTTACAACTAACACGGCACCTATATAGCTCACTCAGACTTTTTTGTCTCTCACCAACGATTTTTCCTCCCACGTTCACCACTTTCTCAAGCACATTTCTGCTCTTCACAGTCAACCCACCATACCAACACATAAATGAGAAAGTTAGAACAGATTCCAAGAAGCATGAATAAAATGTCCGAAGAATGTCAGTATTCACATGAAATGATCGCAGCTTGCGAAGACAATATAATCTGGTTTGACATTTTTTGTGGACATACTCAACATGGGATTTAAAATTCAGCTTATTATCTATAAAGTTCCTAAATATTTGTATGATTCAACACGTTCTACTTCAGCACCTTTGATAAAAAGTGGTGGTACAGCTTTTGGGATTCTTTCTAAAATCAATCAACATTTCTTTCGTTTTTGTTACATTCAGATCAAGATAGTTATGATCGCACCAGTCAACAAATCTTTGAACCTCCTTGAAGTAAACAGAATCAGAGTTGGAAAGATCTACAAGTGCTGAGTCATCTGAATATTTAATGTACAAAGTTGAATCACTTCCTGAACAATCATTTGTGTACATTTGGGCCCCAACACTGGACACAAGTCTGATAGTACTGCTCAAATATCTGACTCATCCAATCAGGAAGAGGTCTGAAGTCCAAATACCCACCAGCCGCCGTGGCAAAGTGGTTAGCGTCATGGACTCCTGGTTGGGAGATCATGGGTTTGAATCCCATCAGAGTCATGTGTTTTTTTTTCTGCCCCGACCGGCTCCTACCCAGAGTTGAGTTTGCTGCGGACTCAGTTGGGAAGACTGGGACCACACAGTCAAGTTTCATCCACTTAATGGATGCGTTTCTGTGAGTGTTGCTCAAATTTCCTAAACCAACACTGCAGGTGCCTGTATCTCTCGGGCCTGGTTGACGCCGGGATATATTATGATAGGAAGTGTAGAGTACAGCCCTTTCATGTAGTCTCAAACCGAAATGGAAATCCGAAGTATCATCTTATCATCCTCATTCTCATCGATCAGCATTAAAAAAAAGAAGTCTCAAATTCTGTGGCCCTTCATGCCCTGCTCTCTTGGTGACATCAGTTTCGATGTCCTCTCCACATCTGTGCCTTGGTTTGGATCTGTCGAGGTCACTGGTATCGGCGAGTCCATGGGGGCTGTCACTGGATGGATGTGGTGGCACCCTCCGGAGGGAGAGCTCACTCACGCCAGCTCCGCGACTAAACAATTATTGTCGTCAGTAGGGGGCTTAGTAGGTGGTGTCCTGCATATGTTAGATCAGAACAGGCGCCACTGAACACCACTGAAGTGACTCGGCAGCAGCGCAGTATCTCCTCCGGTGGGTTGCCTCTTGATGACTTGACACACTGACAGCTCCCTGTGGATTGCTGGTGTCGAGGCTGCAGCGGGGCTGACCGGGCTGTGTGTGTGGATGGGGTGTTGGAATGAACGGCATGGGTGCACTGCCTCTGAGGTGGCACAGAGGTTGGGACAGCAAAAAAAAGAAAGAATAAAAAGTCCAAATACCCTAAGATTCCAAAAACAGAAAATTCTCCGGATTTAATGAATGAAAGAAAAACTTGACAGAAAATCACAAAGGCCGTCCATTTTAATGATGTGTTTCATATTTAGAGAGAGAGTGGGAGCTATGAGGGGGAAGGGGTGGGGTGCAGGGTCAAGTGTGACGAGCATGGCGATGATGTGCCAAGGTCGGAGTCGAAGACAGCTACATGTAGATTGGCACTCTGTTAAAAAAGCAACAAAGTAAAATTACTAATAGGTCTTATGCTGCATTCCACTGAATCAGTAGGGTTCCTATGATATTTCACTAGTAAGTCTGTGACTTTGTAGCAAAAGGGAAGGCAGAAACACATCATGATCCTTCCATCAAAACAATGGGACTTTGCACTAAGAGTCTTTCACAATTTGATCCTTTCATCAGAATGATGGGACTTTGCACTAAGAGTCTTTCACAATTACGTCAAGCCTATTATTTCTAACTTGTGTTCATCATGTGTTTATTACTGTGACAAAGCAAGCGCTATGTTATGGGAGTCGCTCACAGGGTGGGAAAAGCTTTCGCCAGTGACCAGTAAAAATCTACTCCTGGATGCTCCCATCCAAACAAAGCTTTGCGCCCGTCTAAGGGACAAGTACAAACTTATTAATCATGCCACTTAATTACTCACTGAGCTCCTCCCATCAACAACCCTGGGTTCAGCCGTCCACCAACAGAAAATGAAAAAGACTATTAAAAGCCTCATGCCACTTAATTACTCTCACAAATCTGCTCCCTGCAGCCACATGTTCCTAACGGCGATAATTTTCATTGAAAAAAAAAAAGTCCACCAACACAGAAAGAGGCAACCTTCAGTGCAGCCTAAGCCAGCCTAAAGTTACATTTTGACTTCAAGTTAAATCAAGTTACCAGTTTATGGCCCAGTGGCCACACATAATGAGGTCCTTAGAAACAGGATGTTGATTTTCAAGACTGAAAAAACACATACGCTAGCTGAAAGAAACCAGCAGTGTATAAAAGGCTGAAACACCTGCAATAGATATCGGAATGAAAACAGGCAATAAAGCACACAGGTCAATAGCTCTGGATCAAAATATGAACGATAAAGTGATCATTTTTGTCTGGATCAATGAAATAAAACTAGAAGTTTTAAAAGCAAAAACCAGAAACTAACACGAAAGCAACACGTATGGCAGGGATAGCATGTTTTTTTTTGTTTCTCTAATATTTGTCATAATTAGGAAATTAACACAGTCACTTTGCTCAAATCAGACACAATAAAACTCCGTCTATCTTCAAACTAGATTTGAATCTCCATCGAAATAGTGCCGATGCTGTGTATGACGCTCTTCAGTCCTTCACTTACTCTTAGAGTAAAGGTCCATGAACAATAGCATACACTTAGAATGTGTTCAGTATCACACCCACCAAGGGAGCTCATTCCCTTGACAGTGGAAGATGATAACCCTGACGGATCATTAGGCACACCTTTCTGTTCAAAACAACCTGAACTGGGTAAATACATGCAGTACAGTCAGGCACGTGCATGAAGAAGTCGCCACCACTGAAAAGCTTTTTTTTTTTTCTTTTATTAACCTGTTTGGTGCCTTACTTGACGAGATAACTCGACGGCAAGGGCATGTATACTCTTCGCTGCCATGGCCATCGAGTATACTCGTCATATGGAAGTGTGGAATATCCTCGTTTTTTATATTTATACTGCTTACAAAACAGAGGATATTTTCAGAGAGGTGAAGGCTCTAGATTCTACTGATAGTTAGTAATCTTGTTTTCGTCCGTGAGAAAGTCAGTAGAATTTTTTGAAAATATATACTTGTTTTTGTTTTGTTTTTTTTTTAAACCCTGGCAAATAGGATTTAACTTTAAGCTTAATTCCAAGGCAACGAAAGGGTTTTAAAAAAAAAAAAAAAAAAAGGTGGTTTTCTGTGGGCCCCTGTCATAGATGAAGTGCAGCTGTAGTTGTGACTACATTTCTCTTTGTTCCATTACTGCTACAGGTGAGACACCTGGGAAGCACAGAAGAGACGTTTAATTTTCTGTGTAGGCAAATCATGCCTTTCTCATCCCTTTTCTCCTGCTGACAGGCCAGGCATGTGTCACTCAGTGGATCGGCACTGGCAGCTGCAGTCTGGGCAGAGGGAGAAAATCACACCTGGCTGTGAACCAAGGGTTGATGGAACTTCCACACTCAGTCACCTGGCTGTGAACCAAGGGTTGATGGAACTTCCACACTCAGTCACTTGGCTGTGAACCAAGGGTTGATGGAACTTCCACACTCAATCACCTGGCTGTGAACCAAGGGTTGATGGAACTTCCACACTCAGTCACCTGGCTGTGAACCAAGGGTTGATGGAACTTCCACTCGGTCACCTGGCTGTGAACCGAGGGTTGATGGAACTTCCACACTCGGTCACCTGGCTGTGAACCAAGGGTTGATGGAACTTCCACACTCGGTCACCTGGCTGTGAACCGAGGGTTGATGAACTTCCACACTCAGTCACCTGGCTGTGAACCGAGGGTTGATGGAACTTCCACACTCGGTCACCTGGCTGTGAACCGAGGGTTGATGGAACTTCCACACTCAGTCACCTGGCTGTGAACCGAGGGTTGATGGAACTTCCACACTCGGTCACCTGGCTGTGAA
>JADBJO010000178.1:212500-222500 GCA_016801955.1 Conus betulinus
AAAAAAAAAGGGAAAAGTACAGACTTTCTAAAAGAAAGACACATGAATGGGCCAAAAAAACAACTGGACAATAGTAACCCAAGACACAAAGGACGATGAGTCAGACTAACAACAAAAAAAGAACATTACTAACACTGAATTTCCAGAACACAGGGATACAGGTTGTACCGAAAGGGTCCTCTTACACCCACACCCCTTCTCCCACCTGAATGAAATCCCAGTCAAGTCAAATTCAGTCTCAGCTCGCCCCTACGCGGTCAAACCAACTTGAATGGCACGAGTCTCCACGATGAGAAATCAGCACGAACAGCACAGACACACACCTTCACTGAGTGCAGTCTCATCAGTTCATGTCCAGCATAGTCTTCCCCTGTCCAGGTAGCCCGACGACTGCTCTGAAACAGAGAGCCAATTACTTTCTTTGGTGAAGAACCAGGTGCATATGGCAGTTTTACATTCAGGGTTTTTTTGTTTTTGTTTTTTATAATAAGGCCTAGCCAGCTACACAGGGACTTGTATACTTGTATTTCACACATTAAACTCATGGCATATGTATACTGCTGATCTTTGTCAGATTCATTAATGCCAAAGGAACACCACCCTCCCTCTCTCTCTCTCTCTGTCTCTCTCTCTCTTTCCCTCTGTCTGTCTGTCTGTCTCTCTCTCTCTCTCTCTCTTGCTTGCTCCCTTTAACAAGATAAGAAACATATATACAATGATCTTTTCTTTTCTCTTTTGTTCTTTTTTTTTCTGTCTGTCTCACATTCGCTCCCCTGATCCCCTTCCTCACCCCCTGCCCCTTTCTCTCACACCTGCCTCGTTACCAAAGTGAGGTGTGGGAGGGGAGGGGCAGTAACTTGGGTAAGATTTGATGGAGGAGCTAATTATTCAACATTATGATTAAACAGTAATTGATTCATACATTTACCACAACTACTTATTCAAACAATCAGGTGTACTGCTAGCGTTTGTAACAGGTACAGTCAGCTATCTAAACCTGGAGTCCACACAATCCAGATAAGATTAATACTGACACCGTGACAGTACTTTGCAAAGTCAAAACCCTTTCTTTGAATAACCAGGGAGTAGGGTAACTCTTGCTTCTATGATGAAATAAATACAAGCCCATAATTCCAAATGAATGCTGCTTACGAAACCGGACCGCCAAGCACATATGACAGCACACAGCATACAGAAAAACCAAGGAAACATTCCATAAAAAGCATGTTCCAAGCTTGCCTATACACCCCATACTGGACACATCTACACAGCAACAACTGGAGAAATGAACAAACACAAATTGATATTCATTCAACTCACTGGCACACCCTTTTCTGCTTCTGTGCGCTCTTTGATGTCATATCTCTCAGGCGATTCCGTGTCATAAACAGCATTCTTTTGAAGTTACGGGCATGTATCTATTTCATCGTGGGGAGCAAGAGTTACCATACTTCTTCGTTATACTGTTTACTGCTCCTTACCTCATGAATTTAAGATTTCCTTTCTATTTTTTTGTTTTTAATGTTTTGCTATGAATTTCAATTTCACTTACTTACTACCAAATTTACTACTTTTTTTTTTTTTTTGGAATACACATCAGGGTTTTTTTTTTTTTTTTTGGAATCATCACATCACACAGGCAATGGTTTTTTCAAGGGAAATAGCACTGTACACACTCACTTGAAGACATGTAGAGCTGCATCAAACCAATGCTGTTTGTTCAGGGAGGAGGGGGGGGGGGGGGGGGGGGGGTCTTTAGCTATTTTGTTTCTTTCTGTCTTTCTTTCTTCTTTGGGTTGTTGTTGTTCTACTCTTTTTTTTTTTTTTTTTTTTTTTAGAACTGGTCAAATACTGAAACCAACAGTAATTTCATGCAAAGATTTTAAATTGGTTAAAATAATGAAAAATCAGTCATGAGTGACAGCCGTGCACTGACACCCAAAGACACCTTGCTAAAAGACCTGTTTGTTTACGTGCGTCAAAACAAAAAGACAGCTGCTGTTCACAACAAAACCAGTGCACATGTGTGTTGTTTCCTGATCAGAACATCTGGGAGTCATGGAACTATCTGCTCATGTCCACCAAAGTACAGAGATCACACACAGAAAAACAATGACTGTGTTGCATCAAGTGTGTATGCTTATGGGTGTGAAAGACGTAAGAGAAGAACTGGAGGAGCTAAGCCTTCAGTTACTGGGGGGGGGGGGGGGGGGGGGGGGGGGGACTTCTAGGGAGAGGAGAAAGTGGGAAGCTGGAGGTGTTAAGTTCTAAGCAAGGAATGTTATAACCACATGAAGTGCTTTTAAACAAACTAGCATCTACAAACAAGTTATCACTTTGGTGGAATAAGAATATGTAAAATAGATAACTTGTGCACATGTAAGATATAAACTAGTTTAGAGCCTAGACAAACTGACGCTTACCTGTAATCAAAGAAAAAAAAGGGAAATTTTTTAAAGCATGTGTGTGTGTGTGTGTGTGTGTGTGCGCGCGTGCGTGCGTGCGTGCGTGCGTGCGTGCGTGCGTGCGTGTGTGTGTGTGTGTGTGTGTGTGTGTGTGTGTGTGTGTGTGTGTGTGTGTGTGTGCACATGCATGCATGTGCGATCGCTCGCAAATTCACGCACATTGGTGCAAGTGTGTGTGTGTGTGTGTGTGTGTATGTGCAAAGATACCTTTATTAAGCACATACACGATTCAGCAACTTTTAACAATTACTAAATTAGTATGCGTGTGTGTGTGTGTGTGTGTGTGTGTGTGTGTGTGTGTGTGTGTGTGTGTGTGTGTATGCATGTGCATGCATGTGTGTGTATGCATGAATGCGAGCTTGCATGTGTGCATGCTTGTAATCTGTGTGTGTGTGTGTGTGTGTGTGTGTGTGTGTGTGTGTGTGTGTGTGTGTGTGTGTGTGTGTGTGTGCGTGCAGATCTATGTGTTCATTGATTTGCTAAAGCACATGAGCGTACCTGCATCAGAGCATGCATGCAGTCATCACTGTTGTGTCTTGCACATGACCGAGTGCCTTTCATATCTATTGTTTCCTCTCTTTGTTTCATTATTTTTTTTTCTCATTCAAACCATTTGTTACTTTTAACAAAACTTTGATTGTTTTCAACAACTCAACAGTGATGCTGACCTGAATGCACCAAGCAAGCTAGAAATAAAAGAATGAAGTTTTCACTTCCTAGCAAGCTGTTGCTTGCTGATGAATGTCAGAGTCCTTGACACTGGAAACTACACCACTCAGGCATGAATTACCCCTCTGACAAAACATTGGTAGTGTCACTTGTCATATGGAGTGGTGACACTGACAGTGACAGGGGCCAGACTATCACTGAAACCATTTCAAATATCTATCAAACCCATTTGACCTTGCTATTTTTTTTTTTTTTTTTTTTTGGGGGGGGGAGGGGGGAGGATGAATCAGGAGAAAGGGAGGGAGGGTGGGGGGAAGCAGATGGAAGGGAGGGAAGGAAGTGTTGGATGGGCTGTGGGGAGGGTGGAGGGTCTGAGTAGGGGGAGAGGGACTGGGATAGTTTTTGTCTCATTCCCCCCCCCCCCCCCCCCCCCTCTTCTTTTTTTTTTCCTTTTCCCTCATACAAGTCATAGTGGTATATCTTCCAAACCCTTTATTTAACTTCTAAGCCCCCAGAAATGCTCACTGCACAACCACACCCAAAGTTGTCACTGTTGCCGCACCAACATTGAGAGTCCACAGGGAGGTTCAATACAGGGTAATTATAAGATAGCCCACCACAGGAGACACTGTACTGCAACGAGACATTTTGGTGGTTTTCAATGGAGCTTTTGTGGTCAAGCAAAGGCCCCCACTGACAACAATAATGCCTTTGTACTAGATACTACTGGAAGGCAACACCATGTCCATATGACAGTCCTAGTGACCTGCTTAAAATACAAACCACTCAGACACACACACACACACACACACACACACACACACACACACACACACACACACACCAAAGGCACAGAGTTGGAAAGGAAACTGAAAATGAAGATGAGGATGATCTAGATCATGCTATGGAGTCCATTTAGGGTCTCAAACTAAGAGCCACGGCAAAACTGGACAGTTCCATTCATAATATTGTTTTAATCCTGGCATCCACCAGGCCTGAGACGTACAATACCCTGCAGTGTTGGTCAGCAAATTTAGGCAACAGTCTCACAGCTGCATCAAATCATCCACTGTCTAAATGGATAAAAGTCGACCGTGGGGTTCCAAATTCTCCCACCTGGCCCACACATACCACACTTAAGTCTCGATCTGAGCTAGCCAGGGACACAAAATTCCACACCTTTGAAGGGACTGGTACCCATGAAATCCTAGTGCTTTTCCGCATTTCGTTTTCTTATTCCGCACATGAAGTAGTCACGTCCCCTTTTTCACTCCCTCCAGTCACCCCTTCTGTAGCCTACATGATGTGAAGCCCTGTTCGCATAATGACAACAGTGGAAGGCCACTGAAGGATTTCATTTCCACTGGACATATATCCTTAAACAAAGGCCATATCCTTTTGAAACAAAATCTGTTCTGTATTTTCACATCAGACTAGATGTATGTTATGTGAATCATCAGATTAATTCAAACACTATGAAGGACTGTAACAGACTATCTCAAACAGTGCTTTTTAACAACAAACTACAGTGACATCCAAGTAAGAAGAAGCTCCAAAAGATTACACAGTTGTGCAGTTAGTTAAAAAAAATTTTTTTTTTTTTTTTTTTTTTTTGAATTTTAATGGCACATATTTTTCCTTTGTCCAGAAACCAACTCTACCAACCAATTTGCACTTGAAGGAATTTGGAGACCATTACTGAGACTTACAAAAGGTTCCATTGTAATCTTAACTAAATCATGTGAATTACTCACCACACATGTACAGTGTTCTTGGCTATATCCACACCTATCCCCGAAAGTGAAAATAAACGGGCAGATGGAAAGAGGCAAAAAATTAAATAAATAAATCAATAAATAAAAAAAATAATGATAATAACTAAGAAAGCTTCTTTCCCACTTTATATTATTTTTTTCCTTCAGTGGTAAATGTGACAGCAGTGCTCTTGGTGTCAGTTTTTGCACTCACATTTAAAAAAAAAAAAAAAAAAACCAGTTCATGTTCTTAGTATAATGAAGTGTAAAACTTAGGGAAAGTATGATACATGTTTTGTAAAAAAAAAAAAAAAAGTTCACATGAATCCTGATAAAGTAGGTAAAAGGTGGTTTTTTTAAAGACCACCAGGTTTCACAGATTGATTAAAACTGCACTTTAATGATGACATATACTGTCTTCTTTTTACTTAGCTTTAAACACAAACAGCTGACAAAATAAAACAAGAAAAGCAGGTATCTGATATTAGATGGTGCACGTCAACAAAAGTGTCCTGGAAAAACCAGCAGTAAGAGACAGAACATCGCATGACCAGCAGTTTAAATACCTTGTAAACCATAAACAGCGATAAAGGCTCTTCTCATTCTTCCCCCAAGCCAGGCATCCGTGAGTGGGATTAACTCCCAGCACACATTGTACAGGCAGACTCCCCTGACAGTTTCAAAAACAGAGTCACCTCCCACCTCGATGCTGATACTCTTGACAGTCTCGCTGCTGCAAAACTTCAGGAGTAAACTCCAAACAAGCACAAACCTAATCTGTCCTGTATGAATACGAGAGTGCTTAGGTAGGTAGGTTGTGGCTAGGGGGTGTGCTGGTAGGAGGGCTGCTGTGGCAGGGGGTGCCGGGGGGCCGTCACTATGATGCCTGCCCATCACTTCTCGTCCCTCTGATCCAGTCAGTGGGCATGGAGTGAGTAAATGTGATCCGGAGTAAATGTTGTGATTTACTCATGCAACCTGCACCGTGATTCCAAAAAAGAAATGAAAAGGATTTTCTTTTTTTTAATGACAGGCAGCCGGTTTGTGAAAGCCCCCTATTCTGTGGCAAAATAATCAGCGAGTTGATTGTGGCCACACAACAGGAGAACTACAGTCTTTAGGGCCTATGTGTACAACTCATATTGTGTGTGTGTGAATCCATTTCAATTATGCTTCTATTGACTGCAGTAATCTGCTGGAAAATGTATCATTATTATTCCTCTTCCTTCATCCTGTTCATGGGATGGCTTTAGAGTGCGGCTGAACAATTAAGCTTTTTAACTGGTTATTAGTATTATTACACTGCTCTCTCCACACCTGTCGCCGAGGTGACTGCCCTGATATGGCCCTTTGCAGTTGGCTGGGCTCGCTCTCTCTCCCTCCCCCCCCCCCAACACACACACACACCTGTCTGTCCAGACTGAATGCCGGCGCAATAACGTCACAATGCAGGGTCAGATTTCAGTTTCAGTTTCATCAAGGAAGTGACACTGCGTGCGGAATAGTCCATAATTATTTACACGCTTCACCACATCCGCCAAGTTCTGAGAACACACTGCGCATGGTTTTTTAAGTAGATGATATAAATGAATTGATGGCTAGGATGAGAGAATTTACTTACTTACTTTACTTTATTTTACTTTACTTTACTTTACTTTAGTAGTACAGCTGTAGTCAGGCTAGTCGCCTATCAGCCGGTCGCTGCAGTCAGTGCTTGTCCCTTCTTCATTGTTTGCACACTCAGCTAGTGGCAGGTTGGCGTGCGCGGGTTTGGGCGCTTGAAACTAGTCGGAGTCCAGGGAAAACTTATAATCTGCCCATACTTTGTCAATCCTGGTCTGAAAACGTTGAGTGAAGGCGCAGACACCACACTGTTCAGGCAGAGAGTTCCAGGCATTCACTACACGGACACTGAACAAATTCTGGCGGACTGCCATTCTGAATAAGGTTTTTTTCAATTTAAGACTGGGGCCTCGAGTGTGTGTGTGGAAGTCACGCGGAAGGATGTTCCCTGTTACAGTATAGACTCCAGTCAGGTACTTGTAACATTCAATCATGTCGCCTCTAGCCCTCCGGAAGTACAGTGAAGGCAGATCCAGTCTTCTGAGACGTTCACAGTAGTCCAAGTGTTGGAGCTCTGGTAAGTCTGGTTGCCCTACGCTGAACTCTTTCTAGCTGCACTTCATCACCTTTGATACGAGGGTGCCAGACTACATTCCCGTACTCCAGGTGAGGACGAATGATGGACTTGTACAAGGTGGGGAGTGACACAATGTCGAGAATTTAAGAAGAGGGTCTCGTGGCTACCACTTGGCAGATGTCTGACCAACGCATTAGCAAAACGCTCCGGTCAGGCCATGCAGGGTCAAACTTGTTTGATTATTAATTTTATCTTCATCTTCTTCTTCAGTATTGAGGGCCCACAATCAAACTTGATTATTCTGGCACCTATAATCATGGCTTTCATGTACTAAATGGAAACAAAATCTTCCGTATGAGACGCATACAATCTGTAACTGCTTTTGAAAAAGCTTGGTCAGCCCAGTATGGTGTGGTTCAGTTGGTAAGTTAGCAGACGACACATCAAATGGGCTTACTGTGGTAATGCGGTGATCAGAAACACTGAGTAAGTCACTCGCTCAATCCGCGTGGAACTGGGCGAGACTCTCCTCCATTCACAAGCATCTGAAATCTTCGCCTTCAAGTGATATTGCTCTCATCATGTATGCTACTAACTCACCTATATCTTCGAAAGTCCATGCTCCGAATATCTGTTGAGGAGTCTTAGGAATGCATCCTTCTGTCAACTTTGTCACCTCAAACTGGCGGAATGAACCTTCGGCGTACGCCTACATGCGAAACTACTCGTTTCCTGTGTCACGTCGCAGCTGTTCACACTTAAGATTTGCCCCAGGTTCTTTTTGAGAATTAACTCACTTCTTCTAACTCACTTCTTCATCTTCAGCATCATTTTCTTTGTCATTTTCCTCTTGTTCGTTTTAAAGGCTGGTTCTGTCATTTTCTCACGGGTATTTCAATAATATTTCGCTTTATTTTCCAAACGATATCCAACGTGCTACGAACAGGTGGAGTGCCAGCAGTATTATAAACCCCACGCACGCGTACGCATGTTCATAGATGTAGACAACTGTCTTGAGAAGATGGAAAGAGATGGTGTGATCGAGAAAGTGACTACTTCCACTGATTACTGTGCACCAATTGTTCCAGTCAAAAAGAAGAACGGCAAGATTCGTCTTTGTGTTGATTTTAAGAAACTGAATCAAAACATCGAGAGACCCTACCTTATGCTTCCGAATTGGAAGACATTGCACCAAAACTTGCTGGTTCAAAGATTTGTTCAACTTTGGATGTTTCCAGCGGTTTGTGGCAAGTGCCCCTCCTCAGGGACAGTGCTCCTTTGACAACATTCATTACAAATTTTGGGGGCGATATTATTTTCTGCGGGTGCCTTTGGGTATCAATGTGGGCCCAGAAGAATTCCAGAGAAAGATGTCGGAGACACTGAGTGGTCTTCCTGGATGTGAAGTCATTATGGATGATGTTCTCATCCATGGACAGACACAGAAAGAGCATGGCGAGAGACTATTGCAGGTGTTACGCCGCATTGAAAGTTCTGGATTAAAACTGAATCGTGACAAGTGTCATTTCAACAAATCCAAAGTGTCATTCTTTGGACACACCATCAGTGTTGGGGCATCAGACCAGACCCCGAGAAGGTGACTGCTATCACCAAGCTGGAGGCGCCAAAGAACGTGACAGAACTAAAGCGTGTGCTTGGTACAATCAACTACCTGGGAAGGTTCACCAAAGATCTGTCAACAGCAATGACTGACCTGCTCAAGAAAGACGTTCAATGGAACTGGGACAGCCAACAACAAGAAAAAGCATTTGAAACAGTGAAAAAAGATCATTAGCATCCTTCCATCACTGTCGTTCTACAATACTGAGCGACCCACTGTTGTCAGTGCTGATTCAAGCAGCTACGGTCTTGGAGCAGTTTTTTTTCTACAGCAAGACAAAAATGGTGATCTTCAGCCCATTGCCTTTGCTTCCCGCACACTGACGTCAGCAGAACAAAAATACAGTCAAATTGAAAAGGAGCTGTTAGCAAGTGTCTGGGCCTGTGAAAAATTTGAAAAGTACCTCATGGGATTGAGTGCTTTTGAACTGCTGACTGATCATAAACCATTGGTTACACTGCTTATGACCAAGGATCTGGACCGCGCACCTCCACGATGTCAACGCCTGCTGATGAGGACGGCTCGATTCAATGGCCTGGTGCGACATGTTCCAGGAAAGAACCTAGTCATTGCCGACTGCCTCAGTCGTCGCAGCCCTCTGCCAGTTGAACAGCATGATGTGGAAGCAGCAAATGAAGTTGAGGCACATGTTGACATGATCCAGTCATCATGGCCAATCAGTGATCGTCGACAAGAGTCTATACAAAATGCCACTAGTGAAGACAGCGATCTTCAAATGGTGATCAAGTACTGCAAACAAGGATGGCCAACAAACGTACCGTCTTCACTACAACCTTACCAGAAAGTGAAAATCTGATATTTCTGTGATCAATGGAATTGTCATATATATTTCAAGATCGAATTGTTGTCCCATCCAGTCAACGGAAAGAAATGTTGCACAAGCTTCATGAAAGTCACCAAGGTTTCAAGAGGTGCCTTGAGTTTGCAAAGCTGACAGTTTTCTGTCAGACTTGCCAAGAGAACAGACCAGCCCAGAGACAGGAGTCTCTGCGACCTACAGAACTCCCTCAACGACTTTGTTCAAAACTAGGTGCTGATTTCTGCAAGTACAAGGGTAAAATTTCCCTTGTTGTTGCCGAATACTACTCAAGATGGATAGAAATAAAACATATCAAATCCATAACAAGTGGCGTTGTTGTACTCCGTTTCAAACAACTTTTTCTCTGTTCATGGCATACCCGATGTCATCGTGAGTGACAATGGTCCTCCCTTCAATTCTAGAGACTTCTTCATGTTTGCAGAGGAGTACGGTTTTGTGCATCACAATTCAAGCCCGCATTTCACACAAGCAAGTGGTGCTGCTGAGTCGGCTGTGAAAACTGCCAAGAAG